>LOJH01012439.1:0-10723 GCA_001685095.1 Ellobius talpinus
GTGTTGTTATTTCTGGGTATAAGCTATCCGTGCAGGAGCCAGGCGGGACGAAAAACAGGCCCGCTCCCTTATCACTACAGCTTTCAAATTTCAGTCTGTGCTGGGTTTTTGCTCTGGGGATTCTGTTTTTCTATAGGAGTATCAGCTGAATCTCCAGTTTGCTTTCACAAGGAGCGTCTGTGTCCCTTTCACACATGGAATAAAGACACTATATTATATGTGAGGGGAGATCTGGTTGCATATCTATGCATGTTTTTGGAAGAGTACACATTTATACACACATGTACTTACATGTACATACTTGCATAGACCAACTTTAATAATAATAAGCTGACACAGAAAGAGTATTATTTGAAATTTATTGAAATTATGACTTCAGAGACTGAGAGATAATTAGGTGTCATTCTTCAGGATGACATTTTTAAGATGTATCTAACATCTATTTAGTTCCCTCTCTCCCTATTTCCTCTTCTTCTTTCCCTCTCTTGAGACCCAAGGTTTGCTGATTCAGGCTATGGAGGCTCACAAGTGAACCCCAAGATCCATCTGTCTCTCTCTCCCGAGCTCTGGGATTATAGGCACATGCCACTGTGCTTAGCTTTAGCTTTTTACATGAATGCAGAAGATCAAACTTATCTGCATGCTTCTAAAGCAAGCCTTTTACCTACTGAGTTATCACTCAACCCCTAAAGTTATGTTTTAATAAACTTCAAACAATACCCTTTCTGTTTATTTTATTAAAGTTGTCTTATTCTTTCAATCTGTGATCTTTGAAAAGGAATCTTTATCAATTCAGGTTTGAGACATTGCCTTGGCAGCAACATTAGCTGTAAGGAATATGGTGGTTTTAGTGGCTACTCCAGCGGTTCATGGGTTGGAAATCTGATCCCTCATGAGGCGATATCAGGAAGTGGTGTGGACCTTTAAGATATAGAACCTAGCAGAAATTCCTTGGATCATGAAGGGCTCTGCGTTTGACAGGAATTAAGATGTTTCTTATAAAACAAATTGATAAGTTCTCATGATTTAAGAGCAAGCCTGGCCCTTCCCTTCGTTTCTAACTTCCTGTTTCTGAACAGCTTCTCTTTCACCTGTACTTGCAGCTGCCATTGCCCACCGTCCACCACAAGCAGAGGCCAAGCCACTGGGGCTGCTGTCTTGGGCTTTCAGCCTCTAAAACTGTGAACTAATGAAACTCTTCTCTATAAAATATCCACACAGTGTCATTCCAGTGATGGAAAGTCAACTCCTACAAGCGCCAAAGGCTCTCCCTCGCTAAAGCCACCAGTTTAACATGATTCAGTCACATATGAAGGCCTGAGCTGAGTGTGCTGCCCACAGCAGAAAAAACAATTGTGTAAAGCTGATTCGATCGGGGGAGTTCAGGGAACTCGGAGTAAGCAGTATGGATAAAAGGGAAGGAGAACACAGTTCTGGACTAAGAAATTGCTTGGCCAGATGAGTATAGTCAATCTCTGAAGGGCACTGAGACACAGACAAGGTATTCAATCGTAATGCTAGAGGCAAGGAGAAGCCAATAAAAGCCTTTGATCCAAAGTGTGGCAATAATAAAAGCAATATTGAGTCGCTTCAAAGTGTGATACAGGATGGAGTTGGAGCTAGAGACAAAACGAAGCAGGTACACCAGTAAAACATTGATACAGATACTCAACCATGGCCCAGAATGAGTAACACAGAGATGGTAGAAGCAGGAATGCTGACTAAATACTGGGATGAGCTCCATTTCTGATATTTCCTTAAGATAATAACATACTTAACCAGTGAGGTATTTGTTGATGTGTAATAATGGAAAACTGATGGGTCACATTGAACAAAAGCCCTGTCTGTGCAGGCCTTGTACAGGGTTCTACCTGCAACAAGACCTGCACAGGATGGAACTATCAACTTTCCACCATGGATGGAAGGGCTCATGAGGTCCCCCCTCTCCAAAGAAGATATAGAATTCAATAATTACTAGGGAGTATATCATTTTATTTTGCAATGTTGTCACTAGCATGTTAATATGCTCCCATAAATAACTCCTAGCCACTCATGTTAGGATGAACTCAGTTGGTCACAATTTTAAATTTTAAAACATCAAAATCTATGGGGGGATATGTTGGGAAAAGAAGTGATTAACAAAAATAGTGTGGGAGGAGGAATGGCAATGGAGGAATGAAAATAACCAAAAACATTATATACTTGCATGAACATGTCTGAGAAGAATGGATTTAGTCTTTAAGGGCTGTGCATCTCTGTAAATCAATGGAACTTTTTTCCACTAGATAGTCTCAAGATGTGTCTTTGAGAGAAGGCCATGTGTGAGAGAAAACTCAAGCCCTACACGCTGGTTAAAAAACAGGTAAAGTGTGAGATGGGCTTATCAGAGGCCTGAAATTTCATCTCTGTTTCACCAGTAAGAACTGTGTGGATGTAGCCCTCTTATTTCACCACCCTTAACCTCCATTTCCCTGGCTGTAAAGCAGAAAATTCTAAGCCTAACCATAGCATCATGGTCAAATTTAAACAAGCAAGAAAAGTCCATGAAAGCACTCATAATTTTACAAGACAGTGTTAGTGCAAGGTTTTAGAAGGTGGAGCTGGAGCTCTCATGTGTCTAAAGTGAAACTTCTGTCAATGTTCTACAGGGATGTATCCCTGCCATATCGAGTCAGATCGGACAAGGGACAACAAATCAGAGTGGCCTCTCATCTGCATGCTAGCCACTTAGTTCTCAAGATCAGATGTATCCAGAGTGCTAAAATAAGAGAAAGAACCAAAGGGGATAGAAATAAGGAGGGAAGAAACCAGACTACTTCTATTTTATAGGTGGCATCATCCAATTCTTGAAAGACTCCCATGACTCCACCAGAAAATTCTCAATCTTGCAAGCACACTTAGCTAACTAGTCTGATGCATTGCCGACATGTGAAAGATCAGGTTTGCTTCTATACAGCAAAGATGATCTTGCGTAGAATGAAATAAAAAAGGAAATCGTCACTCACATTACCTTCAAATAAATAATAAAGTGCCTAAGAATGAACCCAACCAAGGATGTGGAAGGGCTCTACAACGAAAACATTAAAACACTCAAAAGTGAAATTGAAGAAGGCATCAGAAGACTATAACCCCCCATGCACCTGCATTGGCAAGATTAGTATTGTTAATATGACTGCATTACCAAGAGAGATTTACAGTTTCAGTGCTGTCTCGTGTATATTCCAATGACATTATAAGAAATAGAAAAAAAAAACCTCAAAGCACAAAAGACCTGAAATAGCCTAAGCAAAAATAGGAATGTTGGAAGTATCACAATGCCTACAACAGTCATAGTAATGAAAACTATATGAGATTAGTACAAAATTGAGCATTTGGGTCAAATGAATAGAATAAAGGACCCAGAAATAAACCCACATAGCTGCAAATACCTCTTTTACACAAAAGTGCCTAAACCACATTTTGGGGGCAAAATCCTTTTCAGTGATTACCTGAAAGGTATTTTCTACATGATCAGGGAAACTGGTACCCATGGAAGAATGAAATGAGAAATGCCACTTTCATCCTGATCAAAAATTAGTTCAAAATAGGTCAAAGATTCTAATGTAAGACCAGAGTCTTCAAAACAACTGGTGGAAAACACTGAGATGCAGCCATATTCAAGGACTTTGTGAAAAGGACTCCCAGCACCCAGAAAATAACCCCAGGAGCTCATGGATGGGGTTACCTTAAAGAGTTTCTAGACAGCAGAGAGAGCAATCACCAGACTGGAGAGACATCCTACAGATTGCACATAAGGCTTTACTCACTACAACTTGGACAGAGGACTAATATCTTATATATATAAAGAATTGCAAAATTAAGTACCAAAATAATTCTAAGTTATCTAATTAGAGAATGACCTGATGAACTAAACAGATAATTCTCAAAATAATACATATTAATATGTGGCCAAAAACATCTAAAATTATGTTCAAATTAATGATACCTTGAAATTCCAACTCACTCTCATCAAAATGGCTATTGGCAAGCATCAAGGAAACAATAAATGCAAGGGGAAAGGTGAACTCTTACAGAGCGTTGCTGAGAATGTAAACTGATGTAGATACTATGGAAGTGAGTAAAGAGGTTCTGCAAATACTGAAACTAGAGCACTGTATATAACCCAGCTATCCTACTTTTGTAAATAAACCCTAAGGACTCTTAAATCAATGAATCAGGAATATTGCACATTCATGCTTGAAGCACGATTAATAAAAACTCAGAGACAGATACTGGGGTTCAACTTGCAGACCAAAAAAGCAAAACAGCCAGCCACTTGCTCTTACCACAACCTCAGTCCAAAATGGCAATCCTGCCTCCAGGAATCTCAGAATGAGACTGAGACTGAGAGCTGCCTCCTCCCATTTTATAATCCTTTCTAGTTCTGGGATTAAGGAGATACACCACTACCACCTGGTTTCTATGGCAACTAGTGCAGCTTGGCCTGTAAGGATGGCCAGTGTAGGTGTTTTACTCTCTGATCTTCAGGCAAGGTTTATTTATTAAAATACAAATGAAAGGCCACTACACATGTTCATGGCTGTACTGTTCACAATAGTTAGGAAACAGAAGCCCATAAACAGAGGAATGGATGAAGGAAATGTTGCACATCTACACAATGGAATATCAATCAGCTGAAAGGGAAAATGAGATCCTAACATTACAGAAAGGATGCGATAGATCATCACATTGAGGGAACTAAGTCAGACCCTAGAAGATATATGTCTGGTTCTTTCAGCTATATCCAAAATCAAAACACACGTGTGTAAAATCTGTGTGTGTGTGTGTAAATTAGAAAGAAGATCATGAAAACAGATGAAGAGTCCCTAATGAAGAGAAGAGTTATGGAAAAAAGAAGGCAATGGAATACATGTGACACCAAAGCAGAAGGAGGCTCTATTTGGGGCAAGAAATGAGATTAGCAAAAGATAGTCTGGGCAGAAGGTTTGAGAGATAGATCATAGTCCATTGGCTTTTATGCATGAGAAAGCCATATGGGAGCATAAAGTCTGTGACTCATTTTGAATTAATTTTTGTGCAGAATGAAAGTGATAGTCAGGGTGTATAACAAACAGATGAGACAGGAAGTCCCAGAAAAGAGTGGTGGGGATCCCTCAGAGGTCAGGCATCATAGGACCCTGTAGTTTTAGACTGACAAGGAACTCACTTGCAAGCCAAGGGCAGACTTCGCTGAGTATGACCTTGCCTCTAGATACACAGAGACAAAAACAATAAGTTAAAAGCCAAGGCCAAAGACAAGGGGCAAAGGCCTACTACCAGAGGTCAGGTACAAAAAAGCAAGTACTATGATGAACAAGGAAGGAATTTTGACATTGAACAAAGATTTAAAGGACAGTCAAGCAACCTTAAGCAAATACAGCTAAGAGTTGCATTGCTACTAGCTCAGAACTCTGAACTCCCCTCTGGTAGGGTTGTTTTTCCTAACCTTGGTGCCAGAGGTCATGTTTTTATGTATTAAATGTCATCTTGTTCAGGGAAGACAATCAATCCAGCCTGTCAGTGTCTTTGAGTCCTGAGTCTCTCATCCAATTAATTAGTCATTGCTCTCAGCTCCGTGTCATCCTTGGGTTTGACGAGTTTGCTTTTTAAGCTTCGCCACAGGTTGATTCAAAGTTCCACAGAACCCCCTGGCACATAACAAAAAAGTGCTTCTAGGAGACAGCTTGTTTAAAGCCACTTCATCCATCCTTTGGGTGTCCTTCTACAAGGGCATCAAGAAAAGTACTGCCATTAACTCGGATGTCTTTGCGAAAAATGGGAATATACTTCCAGACACAGTACTGCTCCCTTTCCACTGTGTTCGCCTTCCTTACATGCTTGCAGATACTTGTCTCCTCTTATCCCCTCCACAATGCAAATGCAACCTTCTGGGTTGTATTTACTGTCACTCATATGCATATGTTCTTAGAGGTGCCCACTTGGTATTAGACAATCAATTTAGGGGATGTATGCCTGGAGATGACCTATTCTTGCAATCGTTAATTGCCTATAGCTCTTTGTCTAGCAGTGAAGCCCATGCTGGCATGTCAATTAATGTTCTCATTTTTCATATTTCTCAGCAATATTCTTGAGAGATAATGAATGCAACTTCCCTGTCATATATAGAAGGGACAATCTCACAAAGGACATACTAGTCCTCTGGCTCTTACAGTCTTTTTCCCCCAACAATGTTTCCTGAGCCTTAGGTGTAGGGGTTGTGTTTAGATGTATCAGTTAGGGCTAGGCACCCCAAAGTCAGTTACCTTCTGTATTTTGACCAGTTGTGGTTTTCTATACTGGTTTGTATCTATTGCAAAAGCAAGCTTTTTTGATTAGGTATAAAAGATACACTTGTTTGTGAGTATAATGATGAGTATTAAGAATAGGATAAGAGATTATACTAGTTTGGGAAAGT
Source organism: Ellobius talpinus (assembly GCA_001685095.1). Classification (NCBI taxonomy): domain Eukaryota; kingdom Metazoa; phylum Chordata; class Mammalia; order Rodentia; family Cricetidae; genus Ellobius; species Ellobius talpinus. The sequence continues at coordinate 6,455 of LOJH01012439.1, forward strand.
GGCAACTATGGGTGCTCCTGTAAGTCCCATGGCCTCACCATCCATGGTTAGTTGGTTAGACTTACAGCACCAGGCATGAATTCCCTCCTGCTGAGCTGGCCTTAAGTCTGAGTAGATCGCTACTGGTTATATAAAACCATAGTGGTGCAGATGTCATTTCCCTTTCTAAAGCCTACCTTCAAATTTCTCTCTCTGAAATCTGCTTTCTCTCCTGACTGCTAATTAGGACATTTACCTTTCCCGGGCTTTCTGCATCTCTTTTATAAACCCTCCAAAGTCCAAAGGAGCTGGCCAATGATACTGCCGAGTACTGACGTTCTTCCAGAATACAGTTTGCCCAAGTTTTGCCCAACTCTAGGGACAGCTTAGTGATTTGTCGCTATGATTTCTCTACCTGGGCTCCTATGCTTTCTTGACTGTGTTTGCCCTGCACTTGCTTATTTAAAGATCAATCTTCCTGATGAAAATACCAAGGCGAAATCAAAGTTGGAAGGTTATTTTCTGTCTGAGATGATATATGTCACTGCTGCATCAAGCCTTGTCCCTTCCTATAAATGCCATGGTTCACACCAAAGTTCCAAATGTCCTTTTCACTTATTGTGAGAATTTTGAGGTTTAGAGTTTCTGCTTCTGACTCTCACAGAAGAAGCAAGGTAGACATCAGAAGGACCCAAAATGTAAGCATGGTGTTTCAGTTGCTGGAGAAGGCAAGACCCAAGGTTGTTGACTGTCCCTTACTGAAGCACAGAGTTGAGTATTTTCACTACTTAGTTGATAACAGAACTCTTGAATCTTATTTTCATTTTAGAGTTGCCTTATCTTAATTCCCAGTTGTTATTTAACCAACAGTAGTTTGGAACAGTCCAGCTTCTACTCATTCACCAAGTTGAATATTTAATGATCTATGAACAAACACTTGAGAAGATACTACTAAAAGGACCTCATCCCTCTGTCCTTTATAATGTGAATTAACTCACCCTTGAATTTTTATTTCCATTTTCAGTCAGAGCTCTGCAAATGTGAGGAACCTGGAGTAAGGGAAGGAGGCACCACTACAGAATGCACTGGGGATTTTAACCAGGGTCTTTGCTGGAACATAGGCTCTCAGGCCATTGTAACTAGGATGCACTGTTAGAGAACAGGAAGAAGAAATCAGTGGGGTGAATATGTGTGGGAAAAGTAGTAAACCATCTGCAAATGTGGATTGAAATAGGTTGGAATCCAGGCAGAGAAAAGCCAGGCTGGGAGGGAGCTAGACACACAAGTGAATTTGGAAGCAGAAGATCACAAACAGAGCAAGCCCTAGAGGCAAGCAAGGTAAACAGAAAAGACTGAGTCACAGACCACACACCCTTGACATGTTCCAGACTCCACGGCCACGCTTGCTCTCTGAGGGTTCCCATGTTGGAGTGCCTCCTTCTGCAATGCAGGTTCACTGGGAAGCTGTTTCTTTAGATAACAACCTTTCCCTCCTCATTAGAAAGTCACTCTCCAGCATCCCAGAACATCCTTCTCTTTGACTCTTTCTTTTCTGTTCTTTATTCTTCCTTCCTTCCTTCCTTCCTTCCTTCCTTTCTTTCTTTCTTTCTTTCTTTCTTTGTTTCTTTCTAAGAGCCATCTATGCCTGTTCCACACTTTGTGGAATACTGACATCAGGAATTATGCTACTGAGAAATCTACCTCTTCCTAGAAGTTAGTATTCTTTTTTCTGGCCTTGAATATATTGTCAAATGGAACTTCCACTTCAGCAATTCCATGGCCTAGGTTCATTGGAACTGGGTTCAGAGTGGCAGTTCCCATAATCTTGAAAGCAAATCAAATATTTCTCCAGTATCCTTCCAATTTGTTTTCTTGGATTATTATTTCATCGTGTCTGAATATATCTTAAAACAAAGTTTCACATTCTCTACCTTACAATATTTCCAGGTAATTCTTACCTTGAGATCAGGAAAGTAATGATAGCCATATCAAATCCAAGCAGATGACGTGGTCGCAGAAACCATCCCCACATCTGCACAGACAACACCACAAATTTCCAGGCATCTCTAAGACTCAGGGAACCAGAAGGCAGAAACTGATAGATAAGGCTGAGGAGATGATTTAGCAGTTAAGAGGACCTGAACTGGGTTCCCAGATCATAATCACTGGCAACTCTAGCCTCCAGGGATGAAACAGTATATCTGTTCCCCAAGGGCATCTGCAAGCATGAACACATACGCCCTTCCGATACACATGCAAACATTATTTTAGAAAATAGTGAAATAAATCTTTTTTAATGAAAGAAACGAACAAACAGACCTCTTTTGGTTCAGGTTACCAGGAAGAAGTCCAAGCCTAAAATGGTGATGGAAGTAGAGCCAAATGATGGAAGGTGGAGCAAAGCCAATAGTGTTGGTGTGCAAAGGTCCAGATGCCTTCAGCAGAGACTGGAAAAGTAGTAAGCAGGGTACGGTTCCCAAATAGTGGGGGAAACATGTTTATATGGGGAACCAGAAATTCATGGGGGGAGTGTGTATAAAAATATTTGGGGCAAGTCAAGAGTTTGCTTTGAGACTCAGCTTTGTTCCTTCTTGATCTGTCGTTTTTCCATTCACGAGAGCAGATCTTTCTTTGTTCACCGTTCTATCCCTGAGGCTTTGTACAGTCCCTGAATGTAGAAAATTAATTACTAGAAATTAGTATGGAATCACTCATACGCCAGTGCGTTTCGAATCTTTAACAGATCAGCATGGGTGTGGTGTTCCATGATAAGAAATGACTTGAAAAGCTAACACCAGAGCACGAGTTATAACACAGTACTGAGTCAGCCCTTTGTGGAGGAGGCTATCGTTCATCAATTAAATCAATTGATAACTTCCCTTCACATTCAATATTGATTGTTCATAGATGCATGCAAAAGAACTATATATAACTATGGGTTTAACACTGAAAAATCTCCCACTGGAATGAAGGTGCAGCTCAATTGCACAGTGCTTGCCTAGCATGCATGGCCCTGTGTTAGGTCCCCAACACTGCAAAATAAAACAAAAACCGGAAACTAACATTTACTACAGGGTGTGGGGATAAGAATACTAACCAGATGTGGTCTCAGTAAGGCAATACTTTTAGACATTAAAATAAGTTTTGAGTTAATCAGAAGCTCCCAAAGAATACTTTTCTAAAAGGTTTCTCCAAAGCAAATCAACCTGAAAGCTTAGATGACACAATTAAGTACATTTTACCTCCGTTAAAACTGTTATTCATGATAATGTTTAGCAAGGTTATAATGGATTCTTCTTGGTTCCTGTGGGGCAAAATTGAGTGGATTCCATACCTAAGTACACTATGTAACAACAGTTGTTAGATTTTTTTAAGCCCAAATTATCAGGGCAATGGTTACATTATCTGTGTTTGTGTTGAAAATTTCCCAGTAAATACAAAAGAATATAGTTTATTGTAACATTGCCAAAAGCAACAATCTTCTTAATCTTTGAAGAAGTAGAATGCTAAAAGTCAAATCCTCAGGAACAATGTCACATGCGGCCTGCAACCCTATTTTCACAGTGACTGTGAGCATTTTCGGTCCTTCTTTGCCTGTTTCCTGGACTCCAGGAGTATAGGACCCAAGAGAGCACAGCAAGGTCCCTGCGTAAAACTCCAGAAAATGTGGCATGCAGCCTGTACCCATCTGCATTTTTCCAGCGAACAGCTTACCTGAGCGTCCCTCTTAATGTCAGAGACCTTTGGGGATGATAATCAGGTGGTCAAGCCCAGAGGAGGTCAGTGAGGGTCAGGGGCATGGCCATAGTTCAGTCTTTCACATATTGTCACTGGAATATGTGGAGGACGGGGTGAAAGGTTAGTGCAGGAATATCATCACATTCTGTTTCCATGGGGTGAGAGGGAAAGGCCTTAAAGTAGGTCTTCAAACACTGTCTCCTCTGAATTTTTCTGTTTAGGCACACACCAACTGCTGGGATTCCACATGTAACTCACAGATTGTAAGCAGAGTCTGCTCATTCGTTTCCTGACCACCCAGACCGGAATAATCACACACAAAAAACTATATTAATTATAATACTGTTTGACTGGTGGCCCAGGAATATTCTTAGCTAGTTCTTACATCTTAAATTAACCAATTTCTATTGTTTTATCTTTTATCATGAGGCTCATGGTTTGTTACCTCTTGCTTCTTGGGCAGCTCCATGGCATCTGCCTCCTTCGGTGGTTACATGGAGTCTCCCTGACTCTGCCTTCTCTCTCTCTCTCTCTCTCTCTCTCTCTCTCTCT
>LOJH01012440.1:0-20694 GCA_001685095.1 Ellobius talpinus
CTCTGGAAGAGCAGTCAGTGCTCTTAACCTCTGAGCCATCTCTCCAGCCCTTATGGTTATTTCTTATTTTTTTTTTGTAACCCAATTTATAAGGCAATACTTTTATTTTACTTTTTAAAAGAGTTCTTGAGAAACTTTTACATTTTTTACTTTTCTTTCTCTCATTATAGGACACTGGCTGGCTTGGAATTCACTCTACAGACAAGAAAAGTCTCAAACTCACAGAGATTCTCCCGCCTCTGCCGCCCACTGGGATTAATTAATTAATAAACAGCCACCACGCCTGGCCCTGTTAGCAGGTTTCCAAGTGACAAGGAAGACTACAAGTATTCCCGAGCTATATTTTTCAGATGAATGTATGCTAAGAGTAAATGTGTTAAAATGGTATACCACAGTGATATGTCCCCACTATATGTAATACATATGTTACATATATATGTGCCAAAGGTACAAGTCTACCATCTTCCTGGAATGTGTATGTATGAGTAGCTTCATTAATCTTCAGGGTCTGACTAATTTCACTTCTAGGATGCTGTTCTAAGGAAATGAATGGGGACAGAAATTGACATAGACGTTTATTGTCACTTCAGTGTTGAAAAATTTGTCTGTAGAATGTCTATAATATATCAAATGAAAAAAGCTGGATATGAGATCGTGTGTATTCCAGTGATGATGCTGGCCATGTTTGCCCTCGTGTGCATCTGCATGCACCAAAGACTTTAAGGAAACATGCCATGGGGATGGTAGGGTTAAAACCTGGGTGACAAAACTGAGTGACTGTTAATGTTCTTTCTTATGCCTTGTTTTATTTTAATTTTTTTCTAGGTGGAGAAGTATTTGTTGTCTAGGCTTTATATTAAAATGAATACTTGGTTTGTATTTCCTGTGGAGGAATGAATAACAAAGACATGAAAGAAAAACCCAGGGTTCTCATAGTCAGGTCGGACGGAATTAGCTGTGAGGGTTTCCCACATGGAGACTGAGCCTCATTTCCTCATATATAAAAGCAGAGGGAAGGTTGTTTTGCAGCCTACAAAGGGTGCAGTCATCAATAAATTAGTAGTGGTGCAACATTTACAAAGGCGATGGGAGTAATAATAACAACGGCTGACCTTTCTTGGGTGATGATGTCACATTAGACACTCTAGTCTAAATGTTTTGAGGTACTGGCTTATTGAATCTTTACAGGAACCCAGTGAGGTGTAAGATTTGGTCATCTCTATTCACAGAATGGGGAACTGGAGGCCAGAGAGGTTGAGGAATGTGACTAAGGAGGTGGCACTAGTAGAGGTCATGAGCTAATGGACTAGGACTGCTTTCTCTCCAACCAAAGTTCTTTACTTGACCTTCACAACACAGCCAAGAAAGGAGCCAAGTGTTCTCGACTCAGGCTGCCTTTGAACTCTCCCCCTTGGAGAAGAGCCGCATTTAGGTTTTCTTTGTTATAGTTATGGAGCTAATGTCCGGTTGCTTTCCTGTTATTTTGGTTCCAGGTTTTATTTTCTTTCTACTCCATTGTCGCCATTTGCAGAAAAAAAAAGAAAGGAAAAAAATTGGATTTTTGTTATGTTTTATCCCTTACCTTCTAAATGGGTCATGGTCTCCAGGTCATCTTCAGCAAAGACCTGATCAAAACCCAGCCGCCTCTTCTTCAGAATCTTCCCTTGGTTTGATGTCGCTGCCACCATCACCAGGCTCTCCTCGAAGGTGAAGTTGGACATCTTTGAGGTTTCAGAAGCTCTCAGAGACCCAAATTTGTCCGTGCATTTCTCATGAAGTGAGCCATAACTTGCCTCATAGAAGGATTTCTGTGAGGAAAAAAAGTGGCACCTCAGAGCTTACCTACGACCTCATGAGGAGACTCTTTGGTAGGGTCTGTGTCCTACAGACTTAGTGAGGGGGATCTCCATTCTGGCTGCGGGGAACCAGTCTGTGCTTCATCCCCTGCTCTTCTCTCATCCTCCACTGCCCTTCCTTCCCTCCCACTCCATTCCTTCTTTTCCCCTTTTTTGGATTTCCCTGAAGTCATACGATTCGGGGTGAGGGAGATCTTTTCACCCATCTTTAGGCTCAAAACTAAAACATTTTGATGACATTGCTTAACACATGATTCTGGTAAGTGAGATCCTTCCATCAAGAGATCTGACATCTACTTGAGAGTGCTCAAAATATCCTGGCCCCCTGTATTGCCTGCTCAAATTCAACCAACTTGAAGATTCAAAATATTTTTAAAAAATAAATGACATCTGTACTGAATATGTGAATCCTTTTATCATTACTTCCTGAATAATGTAGTCACTGATTGACAAGTATAACTTAGAATTATTCCCATAGCATTTGCAATGTGTCAGGAGTGGCTAAGTCACTGACATATGATTTAAAGTTATCTGAGAATGCATGCATATTTTATACAATAGAAGGCCATTTATTATAAGGGACTTGGACATCTGCAGAAGGTGATCTCCCTGGGGGGCTTGCAATCCAGCCCGCATGGATGCCTTCGGCACAGCTGTTCTTCTGGAAGGAGCTTTTAAACCTGCTATCACAGATACACGAAGTAACTCACTGAGTGTGTGCCACATTTTCCCTTCCTTTTCGCTAGCTTCCTCCACCTCATCTCTGTGGGCTATCGGGCGATCGCTAACCTCTGGCCTTAGTGTCAGAGAATGACGTCAGCAAGACTCCAGGTGAGGTGGACTGAAGCAACTGGCTAAGGATGACAAAATTAACATTTTGAAGGAACCTGGCCCAGGAACAAGGGCTTCAGGTAGCTCTTCTCTGTTATGGAAGAGTCAATGAACATGAGGAACACCAGTTAACTACTAGGTTAGAGAGGTAAGTGGTCTCATGAATAAAAAATAAATGTATTTGAGACTCTGGTGAGGTTGAAACAAACCCTCACTGTGCTTTTCTGCTAGAGGGGCTAGTGTGTAAAGAGAAAAAGAGAAAATCCAGCTCTATAAGAATGATAATCATGGACTTACCTGATTCAGAGAGAGGTCGTCAATGGCAGAATTGTATTCTTCATTTTCACTGTCAAAAACATAAGGAGACTGTATTTTTGTTCATCGTTTTACTATGGTTGGTAGGTATACATATTTCAATGGCCACATTAACTTTAGGTAATACAGACAACATTCCTGATACTGATTTAGACACAGGCACTGTTGAGTCTGAGTGCTTTAACACAGCAATGGGTCTTAGTGGATGTTTAAGAGTTACTCCATTTTTAGCAGAACCTGATCCCAGTCAGGATGAGAATCGGCTCTACAGTAACCTGGTCACATGAACACACCCACACCCACCATTACTCTTATCTTTGAAAAGCTAAAGACTTCTAAATATTCATGTCTACATGCATAATAATTCATTTGTCACTAATTTGGAATTAGAAATTATTAAAACAGCTTTGTGCTTTATCTGTAAAAAAATTAGGCATGACTAATAAATCAAAGAGCCTTAATTGGCTGAAACTCCTTAGAAGAAAAGAGAAACTTTGGAAGCACTGCAGACACACGTCATACTCACTAAGCAGATTCATATTGGACAGGAGCCAAGCAATATTTTGTAGCCTCATTATCACTAACATTAATCGTAAACAACAAGAACATCACGTTAGTTAATAATGTTCTAGAATTTCAACTCTGCTAATTTATCTTCTCTGTCAAGTTGAAGCTTGACTGTGGGTGTGAGTACAAGTGTCCAAGAGCCGTTTCCTCCTCCTGACTGGGATCAGGGTCTCCGGAGAATGAATTCTCTCTCAAACAGTTCGTGAGAACCTGCTGCTGAAGCAGAACGTGCCAACTCTTTAGAGTGCCTAAGCTAATGCCAGTATAAAATTACACTGGAGTCAGTGTGCAACAAAAATATTCTTTTGTAATTTCTATTTCTCTCAATGGAATACCAGTTTAGCATGTTGGATGCCTCGTCTTTTTAGGTCTTCTCTAGTCTGGCCTGACAACATGGCCCCTGGCTGGCTGCTTTAACTCCTAGTTGGGTTCATTGAATCACAAAAAGTAGAATGTGTTTCTTACCTATAACAGTTCTTCAGGTCTTCAAACAAATCAGGAACTTTGGCCATCTTGACTTCTACAAGAGAACACCAGTGGCTGTCAGCTCCCCACCTCTGAACCCCGTGCTTGCAAGGGTGGTGACCCTGCTTTGCTGTTCTTGAGAAACTCCAGTGAGTGGCTGACTTTTCACGTGCCCAGCTTCTCCTCTAGTCTGCTCCACATTTCCTTCCATTATCTGTGTACACTCTGGTCCCCTCTACCAGCTTGGACATTCGCTTTAGAATGTTTTCTCTCTCCTGGTATTGTTTGTGTCCAGCCCATCCCGTCACACTAGTAGGCATTCAATGAAAGGTGGCTAGGAAAAGGAAAAGAATGAAAACCACCCGAGTGAGGTATCTGCCTTAAGCAGAGGCCAGGGAGAAACAGAGTGGGAACCTGCAGATCTTTCTCATTTTTGTCACTAGAGATTTCCTATCTCCAGGAAAAGAAACCCTGTTCAGCTGCTCCCTTGGTTCCTTATCTCACTGGAAAGAGAATTCTTCTCTCAGTCTGTGATTCCAGCTCACACACCAAATCAGGAACAATGAGTGAAGAAAAGAGAACATTCCATAGCCTTACAGAAGGTGCCTAGAGAGAAGACAGTCAAGGAGCAAACAAAAGACAATTTTCATAGCCTCAGATGTGATAAGGACAATACCTTGGCCGACACGAGCGTCAGTGAGGTGACTCCTTCTGTGCCCTGGAGACTTGTGTCTGAGTCAGGCTTCTCAGTCTTTTATAATCATCTCCCTCAAGTAGGTGTGGCCATGACTGCGTCACTGGGAATTTACAGGAGGTCATTCTGCTTTGTATCTTTCTAGGTTCACTCTGCTTGATACTGGCCAAAACGCAGACTAGACACTTGGTCATAATGCTGCTTTCAAAGACTCCAGGGGCTGTTGACTTGGTTCACGTACTCATGGCTTGTTCCACCCCACTGCAAATGTGCAGTCATTCAAAAAGGGAAGCGCAGCAGGAAGCTCACCTAGAACCTAAGAACATTCGGTGGAAGATGAGGGCAGAAATCCTCCAATCAGAGGGCTTGACTGAGTAGGATGGGAGCTTCAGAACTACACTTTGGGTTTGATCTAATTCGTTTATTGTGCTCCAGGACTGAGTATGGACGGGCAGGATAATTAGCAGCTAAGGTATGGCGTTTGAGGCAAAATGAGGTTTCCCTCTCCCTTCTGAAGAGGAAGGTTTGCTTGAATAAGTCAGCAGTCTGAGTATGGAACAACAGCCTTATGGTTAGAGGGTAGGGGCGGTAAAAGTGCCATTGACCATAAAGGTCTGGGTCTTTTTACTCCTTTGAATAATGTCAACACATTTCCTACAGAGATCACAGCATCAGGAGAGAACTCTCAGCCTCAGCCATGTCATGATACATGACCCTGTCCCACTACCTAAAGACAAGGTCTAGTTTCCCTAAGGAAAGGTCAGAGGTGGAAAAGGATAGCTGCCCACTTCTGCAGGCAGGGACAGAGCCATAGATGGGAGAGTAGAGGCTGTGGGAAAGGAAGGTATGGATTCTTATATATGACATGGAAACAGCACTACCTGGTCATCGTTATTAGAGACAGTACCTAGAGGCCAGTCCAGTTTAGGTGGCAGAACACAAAACTGTCAGGAAAACAGTGTCTCAGCTCTCCTAGTTGGCATTAAAGTACTTAAATTTTAAATAGAGGAAGTGGGTGGTAGACAAGAAAAGAAAAACAACAACAAAGAGAGAAAGACAAGCCCCTGGAACCACTGGAACATGGGATAAAAAGAAGCACAGGACTAGGAGTAAAGAAGCTTCTGTGAGTTGGATGAAGCATTCCCTCTGGTTCCGTTTAGTCATAAATAATGGAGCTGTTTAGATGTTCATTGGTTCTATTGCATATGGAGACTCTCCAGTTCCAATTCTGCTGCCCAGCCTGTCCCTCCTTGTGTTGTATTTATAAACAGGAGTCAAAGCTGAGCGGCATCATAAATGAAGGTAGAATAAGTGCCAAAGAAGTTTGGAGCCAAAGTGTGGGCGTTCCTAAACAGATCTTCTGTGAGCAGCGACTGCGGCCAGCTAACTCCACATCTCTGCTTCCCTTAGTTCCCTTTAGGCAATACAGAAACGTTAATCTTGTCATCTTCTGCCTGTCGGACATCTTGTGAGGACAACCACTAAGAAACAATTGCAAGGTGCACTGTGAATGTGGGCTGCTATGGAGATGCAACTCAACACAAATAATGACACTAATGAAGGCCGCAGTCACTCGAGCGTCTGTAGAGTCATCACCGTGATGCCTTAGTTCACAGAGGAAAACAGACTTCTTAGGAAAATAGGGCTTTGAAAACTTCAACAGGGAAGCCATTTTCAAGCAAAGGTCACTGTAGAAGCACTGATGCCACCGGGTTTCTGGGAACAATGCGGAGAGCTCTTTGGCAATCTGGGAAAGCACCTTCGGTTCTACCATCTGGAGCAACACTCAGCCCAGCTCCATCTCATTCCTGTGTTGAAGAGAAATCCCCAGATGAGAGTTTGGTTGAGAAACAGACCATTTGGGTCAGTGTCTCTCCCAGCCTATTCATTCATATGACCTTCTTGGAAAGTGGCTTTAAGGGGAAAAGACAGCGCAGGCAGTTCAGAGAGGGAGAGCTCCACACTTGAGCTTGAGCTTCCCCTCCTGGGAGTGTACATCAAGTGTGTCTAAACCAGCTCTTTTAGGGAAGCGGGGGAGAAATGCAGTGGGTCAGGCTTTGCTGAGCCTGATGTATTTGGCTCAGAGCTTTGTGAATAATTCAGAGAAAACGTTGTGCACTTATTCTGTACCCCAGGCTTTGCTATACACCAACATTTTCCTTTCAGGAGCCACAAAATTAAGCATGCACGATTCAAGATGACCTATGCTGGTATGTGAATACGCTTTGAAAGCCCAGATGCTATGCCTCCAAAGGGTCTGTCTGTCTGTCTCTTTCCTTCATCCTTCCATCTCATCCCTTTTCTCTCTCTGTCTTCTGTTCTTGACAGGGTCTCACTATGCATCTGAGTCTGCTCTCAAGCTTTTGCTTATCCTGCCTCATCTTCCTGAGTGCTGGGATTTTAGGCACAGCCATGTGCCATCACACCAATCCTAAGGATCCAAAGACCCTTGGTGATGCTTTTCTTGTGACAATTTCCTTATGGTTCACAAAGTGATCACACTTCAGCCTCCAACTGCACATCTACAGTGGCCATTCCTAGCTCCTTATGTGGCTGAAGACCTTGGAAGATGGAAATGACTGAGTGAAGGTCATAGAAACTGAGGCACAGACACAACCTGGACTCGAAACTTGGGATTCTGATTCTAAGTCAGATCTCGTTTGCAGTCTGACCCCTGGAATGCGTTGTCACTACCACTGCCAAGTGACAAGGCTGAAATGCTTCGTGGTCTGCGGGGGGAAGAGCTCAGAAGTTAAAAGTAATTTCTGGGAGAGTAAGAGGACCAGAGTTCAGATAGCCACAACTCATGTAGATTCTGGTTGGCCATGGCAGCCTGTTTGTAACTCCAGCATCAGAAAGTAGAGCGAGGGAATCCGGAGCAATGGAGCTAGCTGGACTAATCATTTCTGCAAGCTCTGGGTTTCAAACAGTAAGACGAAAGAGTGACTGAGGAAGATTTCTGTTATCAACCCCTGACCTCAGCACTCACACTTACATAAAGTGTATGTACTTGTGCTCACACAATGCACTCCCCAGCACAATGCAAACAAACAAACAAACCCCAAAGATCAGAAAGGTTTTCCCCTTTCTCCCTTCTATTCTGTGGCACTCTGAAAGCAGAAGGCTTCCAGTATGACCGAATAATGCTACGCAGTGGAACATGGCTGTGAACTCAGGCAGGTCTTGCCAATGTACCATGAAGATGGGAAACATGTGACATCCTTGGAACCTACTTTAAAATTAGCACGATACCGGATGTTAAAGAAATCCCTTGAATGCAGACAGAAGCACAACTCTGAATTTTTCTGGGGGAAAAATTGTCCTTCTGTGCCCCTAAGCACTGTATGGCTAAATTCAACCCCCCCAGGCAGAAATACTTGCAGGTGGGGGAAGGAGAAGTATTGTATTGAACAATACAGATATTATTACTGTATTGTATCTGTATTGTCATCATTCTGCAAACAATACAGTGTAATGGCTTTCTACAGAGCATCCACACCACATTAGGTGTTATAAGAGATACAGAAATGATTCGAGGCATACGGGAGCTATGTAGAAGTTATGTGAGGGCAAAGTTATGCTCTGTCGGGGATATGAGAATTTACAGAGTTTGTCATTCTTGAGGGGGTAGGGATCCTGTAATTAACTATTAGCTTGTGGACCTCGTCAGAGGATGCGTTTCTCCTCAGGTGACATGGAACCTGTTTAGAGGAGTAAGACGTGAAGAGCCAAGTGAACTTTACAGGTGCCATTCATGCCCTACTTAGTTTTAATCCTCTTTTTAATTCCACGACAGTTTGGGAGGAGGAAAGGATGTCCATACGCCCTATTGGCTTCCAGGTTTTACAATACATTATCTCATTTAATCTTATTATCAGACCAGAGAGGTAGGTAATTCCGGCACAGTTTGCAGAAGAGGAAGTGCGGTTCTAGCACAGTTAAGTAATCCCCCCCCTGAGGTTGCGAGCTTCAGCAGGTTGCGGAAATGGGATTCAGACATGAGTCTATACTCAACCGCAAGGCTATCTCTGTGTCTTAATGTAGTCTCTCTTGCTCTCCCTCCCTCCCCCTCTGCTTTCTGGTTCTCTTTTAAATGAAGTTTTACTCTTTCTACTTGGTCTGAGGGAGTCCTAAAGTTACATGTTACGGGGGACATACTTTGGAGACCAACTACTTTAAACTCTGCTAAAAGAGCTTAAGCTTAGATGGAGACCACAGGAGAGCAGGAAACAACATTAAAACTCAGCTCTTGATTCTATCCTGCACTATCCTACTTCTGGAGGACTAAGGCTCTTCAGTAAAGTGGGGACAAACAGGTCAATTCTCCTGTGATGCCTCATTCTTACAAAGCAGTTACAGGGCTGTAGGTGTGGCTCAGTACAATGCCTGCCTAGTATGCACAAAGTCCAGCTCTAGATCCCTAGAGCTGAAAGATCGGTTGTGGTAGGCATATGCCTGTGATTCTAGCACTGGGGAGATGGAGGCAGGAGGATCAGATCTTTTACTATGCAATGAGTTTAAGCCAGTCTGGAATACACAAGACCCAGGGAATCAAGCAAGCAAACAAATGAGATAAGTAAATCAAATGCTTATCATGGATTTGGGGACAAAATAGGTGTTCAAAAATGTTCTTTAAAAAGAGGAGCTTTGGGGAGCCGGGGAGATGGCTCAGTGTATAAGAGCACTTGCTATTATTCTTTCAGAAGACCCAAGTTCAGTTTCCGGCATCCATGTTGGTGGCTCAGTAACTCCAATCACAGGTAACTCCAGTTCCAGGGAATCCACTCTCTTCTGGCATCCATGGGCACCCACATGCATGTCACACATACAGAGACAGACAGACAGACAGACACACAGACAGACACACAGACACAGACAGACAGACAGACAGACACACACAGATTTTAAGAGTTAGAACGAACGAAGGAAATCTATGGTACTTCTGAACTTTTTTTCCCTGTCATTTACTTTGCAACAAGCGAGTACAACTAGCTATGCTCTCTGATCTCCTGAAAGCTGACAATGAAGCCAGTGATGACCCCTGACTCCACCCACTTAGTTACATATTGAGGTTAAGTGTAATAAAAGTTTGAGACAGAGGCACTAGCCGGTCTTGGAGAGGGTGATTCAGTGGGGAGAGAAAGGGAACATTTTGGACTAAGCAGATGTTACGAAGGCCAAGTAAATGGAAGCGGGTCAGAAGGCTGGAGCCAGAACTCAGGTCATGCAGAGGGATGGGCGGGAGAACCTAGAACCAAAGGGTACAAGGGAAGCAGAAGCCAGACCAACAAGACCTCATGCAACCCTTGGAAAGTCTCTCTTGGAGGGCTCGAGGAAGACATCCAAGTTCTGTCTCTTAGTACCTTGATCAGTTTTACACATCTGTTTTTTGGCTGCCAGGGACTGAGCCAGGGTCTTGTGCATATAGTGTCTAGCACTCTACCATTGAGCTGCACCCCCAGCTTGCTTTGTCCTTTCATAGGATAACAGCTTTGAGTTTGAAAACTATTTCTAGGCTCTAAAACAGTATATAGAGAGATGACAATGTATTTGTAAGTGTATCAAAAGCAGTCTTTCTACCTGAACTCAAAAGTGTGTATGACTAAGATATTCTGGGAGCGCAGGAACAGAGGGACAGCCCTCGCTTGGAGGTGATAGAGAGTCAGAGGGTTGCAGCAGGAGGGACACACACAGATGTTTCAGTCATGGGATCACCCGGGAACTGGCTAGCTAGGACCCCTTCTCTCTGCTTTAGTCCCTTCCTTCCCATAGGGACGCTTTCTGTTTCTGAATTCCCTTTCTCTTGCCTCTTGAAATGCTGAGTAATGAGGCTTTGTCTCTTCCTTGCCTTTTGTTCTGGTTGCCCTTCCGAAATGAGCTCACCAGCAGGCTTCCTGTGTGGCAACCCCTGTGTCTGGACTTCTCTTACTTTTCTTCTTCTGGGCTAATTGCGATCTTCTGGTCAAAAGGGCATTTCTTTTATTTTGAGTCTTTTCTTATTGGAGTCAGGGTTATCTCTGCTTTGAACTTGTTTCTGAATTAAAAAAATAGTATGATTAAAATGTTTATTGTTAAATATTGCTGTTAGAGAAATATATAAAAAAGACTAAATAAAGCCCTCAAGAAATGTAATAACTAGGAATAATTACTCTTATTTATTTTTATTGTTTCATCAAGACTTTATGCATTTAAGCCCTATGTAGATGCTTTTTTTAGATAATTGGAATACTCTAAAATCTTTTGATGTTTGCTTTCCTGGAATCAATGCATGGTAGCTAATTGCTCACTAAGTATCAATCCGCTTGTATGTGGGATTGCCTGATGAACGTCTCTCTTCCTGGTTGCCTTCGCAGTTAGACTGAGGACACAGGGCAAACTCTAGCTAGCAAACGGAGAGCAGGAAGTGATTGATGCTCTGCTGATGCAACGAGGGCCTTCGTCATACTCAGCTTCCCTTGATGCGGCAACCATGGGAGTCACGTGTTCCGGATACGTAAAGGTATGGGTAAAGGTATGAGATTAGCTAGAACACCTGCTCTCGACTTTGCGTGCGTGAGAAACACAGCTTTAGTTTGGGTAAATGACTGAGATTTCAGTTTGTTTCTGTGGTAAAACCAGACCTATTCTGACTAATGCTGTGTGTGTGTCTCACTCCCTTCTTTACCACAGACCAGGATGACATATATTCTCCTAAAATTCCTCTCTCACACAATCAATTTTGTCTTGGACAGCATTGTGTCTACATTAGCATTCTTTCTATGATGCTCTCTGCCCTCTGAGAGAGGGATTTTCCAGTAAGACAAGTCAACATCCTAACTAGATGAGTACTGTGGGGCTAAATTTGGATTTCAGATGGAAAGATAAATTGGCTGTGAGAACAAAGTGGACGATAATAAAGTTGGCAATATTGAGTTAATAGGTCAGACAAATAAAATAATCTAACACTTATGTATTGCTTTACAGTTTTTCAAAGTATGTAAACATTTTATGTGTGTATAATGCATTTGTGTGTATGTGTGTATGTGTGTTCACATGTGCACGCATGCATTCATGTAAGTGCTACTGCATACCTGTAAGAGATCAGAGCGCCATTTTGGGAGTCAGTCTTTCCTTTTGCCTACTTTGAGATAGGGTTCCTTTCTGTTTTGCCGGTGTCCTCCTGGCTAGTTGGTCTGTGAGCCTCCAGAGATCACCTGTGTTGGCTCATCTTGCTGTAGGAATGCTGATATTACATACATGTGTCACCATACCCAACTTTATATGGGTTCTGGGAGTTCAAACTCAGGTCCTCATGCTTGAGTGACAGACAGTGCTTTATCCACTGAGCCATTCCCCAGACCTCAAGATATTTTTAAATAAAGAGAAATATAAGACTCTAATATGGCGTGAGGCTGACTTTTTATGCATGACAACTGTCCTATGACCAGCGTGTGGCTCTCTCCTTCCTGGTTTTTAATGTGAACGGTTGACTGAAGATGCCAAACCTTCACCTGAAGCAACTAGGGTGCAGGGTGGGATCAAAAGGCGCGACGTGGTGTGGCACAGCCCTTTGTCCTGACTTTGATCTTGACCACTGTATGACCTTAAAAAATTCCCACCCTTCTCGAGGCTTCCCTTATTTATGAGGAGGAAGATAGGCCCGGATAATTACTTGGGGGTATGCTAGCACTGGTTATCCATTCCCGACTTCACGATGGCCCTGAATACAACCTATTCTGCAATGGCTCCCTTGTGCTCCTGAAGCACTGTGTCTGGTGACATAGTGCCCCTTTCCAGACCCACCCCTTACAGTCCTCTCTAGTTGTCTCATGCACAGTCGATTCCCAGATGTGTGGTAAGTCCTCTCTACTTGTTTCCTTTGCGATTTCAATGGCAAACTTGATAGTTTGTCTCCTAAACAGAAATAAATCCTTTCTTAGCAGAGGCATATATGATAGTTACTGACAAGTTGGAAGGAACTGGCCTTTCTACCATGACAGCGAAAGGGTCATTGATCACTCAGTCTTGCTTTCAAGAAAGCCTGGTATGTATGAAAGACCTTCAGGGCCCTTTATAATCTTTAAGGAAAAGAAGTTTATGTTTCTGAGACTGAAAATCTGGACGAATTTTAAAGTGTTTTAATAAGAAAACAAATATCCAAGGGAGGGGAATATGTTTTTAACTCTCTTATTTGCTTTCTTTTGTGGGTTTTAGTGCCTAGAGGGCATATTTTGTCCTGTACAGGATTACTCCAAGGTACTGTGTTTCTCTTGGAAGAAGAGCAGAGCTACGGAGCTTGGGCTCCGGAGTGGAGCCGTACGAGCCCTGGGCAGGTGTTCCTCGGGAGCACTATATGAGTGAGCTCTGAACCGTAGCTGTACCGTAGCTGGCTTGCTTCATGGCTCAGTCAACAGCGAAGTACTGGAGGAGAGCTCTGGGGAAAGGAACAACAAAGAACCGCGCTGTTTTTAAGTTCTTTAAGTTCAGGGAACAAGGGAAGGTGAGCGAAAGCAAGGAGCCTAGGAGTAGGACAGACGGAAGCAGGCAGGCAGGGAGCGCCGGAAGCTCATGGAAGGGAAGCTACCTGAAGCTGCCATTTAGCTTGGGAACTTGGATTTGCATAGCGGAGAATGGCTAATCCAGGCTGAGGAAACTGGGTGAGTAAGGCTTAAGGCGTGCCTTTGTGTCTCCTACTGTGTGGTAATGGGTAAACTGCTCACCCTTCAGAGCTTGGGTTGCCCCAATTGCAAAACTGCTCTAGCAATTCCTCACAGGGGTTTGGAAGAGTTGCTTTAGACTGTAAGTGTTCGAGTTAGTGTTGGTCGCCTTTCCCTTCTCTTTAGATGCCGTGTTCTCCCGGCTTTATTCCTTGGCGAAGCTTATTCTTTCTTTGGAAATTATTTTCCTTCCATCATGGAGCCCAGACGACTTCTTTACTCATTGTCCAGGCCCCTTCTTGATGTAGGATGGAGAGCATGGCTTTCTCAAAGTAGGGAATGTCAAATGCGACTAGGCAAAACAAACAAATCAGTAAATTAAAAAAAAATCAAGCTACAGTCAAAAGGATTCTAAGTACAACTACAAACTTGTCTACAGTCAGCCTAGCAGGCTGGAATAATTACTAAAAGCTTATGTCCTCATTCATTCACTCACACCCAAAATTCATTCGTAGTCGATGGGGTCTTTCACTTGGGAACATACTGAGAGCTAAGGGCCAAGTGATAAGACAGATGCGTTTTTTTCACTTCCTGGACTGTCTGCCTCAGCAGAGAAGCCACACTTTCTCGCCAGAAGTGTGGTATCGTCTTAGTCTCTTAGCACAGCTATAGCAAAGCACCATGAAGTTGATGGCTTATAAACCATACAAGTTCTGGAGTCTGAGAGAAAGGTGCTGGCTGATTCTGGTGAGGTCCGCTTTCTGGCTCATAGATCACACTTTTCCCGAAGTCGTACATGAAAAGTGATCACCTCTCCCAGTGCCTCCGTATCTCCCAGTGTCTTTACATTTGGGATTTGGATTCAACATGTGAATTTTGGGGGAGCTGGCATACAACCATGTCAGTCTATAGCAGGTGATCATGAAGGGATGCTATGGGTACACTTGTGGGGAGACCTTCATCCTCTGGAAGTCCCCTTGAAAAATCAGCATAATGTCTAGGTGTGGAAGGAAGAGACACAGGGAAAGAGTCCCATTCCAACTAACATGACGGCCCATGTAAACCCTGGAGTTGGAAGATATGACCATTAGGAAAACCAAGAGCAAGCCAGTGAAGAAGCTCTGAGAGTGAGGAGCAATGTGGGATTAAAAATAGGGATGGAGGGAGGGACAGGGAGGACAGCTTGCCATAGGATGCCAAAATCCTTGTTGGAAAGACCTTTGAGCTCTGGATTCTACTTTTAGAGATCCATCTTAAAAAATTCATCCCCAGGGTTACCTAAAAATTTGCCTTTGATATCTCTTGGTAGTTTATAATACAATGTTTTATGTCTAAGCCTATAATTTATTTGGAATTTAATTAAGTATGGCTTAAGATCTTGGAAGTTTGGCATTGAATTGTAACCTTCAGTCTTTAAGGAGACTTTTGAGGAAATCGGAGACCAGGGACTGAGAAGCCTCTACTTCCTTCCTTAGAGGGATGTGGATATCACTTCCTCTGTCTCCACTTTGTTTCTACGAATTCTTTCTTTCCCCCATGGCAGAGTCTACTAGTTCCGTTCTCTAGAAATTCTCACAGGCTGCAGGCAAAGCAGAACTAACTGGTGAGGAAATCTGGGCAATGCTTCTGTATTCATGAAACTTACCCTCCTCCGTGACTCAGATTGTCCAGAGAGAGCATCATTTTTCCTCCAGACTTCTCCATTTTCCTATTCCAGACTCAAGATCTTGATGTCATAGAGTCCCTTTCTGCTCTCCTGGACAGCCCAGTGACCCCTCATCGGTTCCTCCCTCCCTCTGCCCATCCATTCCTTCCATTGCCCGCTCCCACCGGTGGGTCGTCTCATCACTGAGTGCCCTCATCCGTTCTCTTCACTGTGGTCTCGGAGGATGAGCTGCTGCTCCCACTCACGTCTTGTGCTCCTCCGTTCGTTTGTCACATTGGCCACTGTCGGAATCGTTCGTGTTACATACACGGCTCTGCTTTCCCTCTTCATCCCCAGGTAATTCCTCATTGTTCACAAGTGAAACTTCAAACGCTAAATACCCTACAGAGGCAGTAAACACCAGAGGCTCACCCTGGAGTTCACGCCCAAATTAAAATGCGATTATTTTTGTCTTTGTTGGCTTAGCTGGCTGGTGTTTTGAGACTGGGCCTTGCTGCTATAATTTGCCCATACAATTTGGTCCCACTCACCCTTCAATTTCATAAAACAACGACTCGAGGGAATCACTAGTATGTACCTTTGATGGTCAGCATTAATTGCCATCCCGGCACAATCTAGGATCTCCTGAGAAGAGCCATCCTACTGTGGGTGCGTGGGGGTGGGGTGGGGTGGCGTCATTCCCTAAACAGGGGATTCTGATTGTGTAAGAGTGAAGAGATGGGACTGAGTACAAGCAAGCAAGTGAGAATTTTTGCATTAATCTTTCTCTGTTCCTGACTGTGGGTGATGTGACTGATTGAAGTCCCTGTCTTGACTTATCTACACCGAGGGACCCATAACCTGATTTTTAAAGCCAAATAAACCCTTTCTCCTAAGTATGTTTTTGTCAGGTTATTTTATTCTAGCAACAGAAATAAACTAGGGTGGCACCTTTAGTTGCTTCTTTTGGAACTTTGGAATTTTTCTGTAATGTGATCTCCTTCTCAAAACACTAAGTCTTATTTACTGTATTCCTGTGAACATGGAGTTTTCTAAAGAGCCAGAAAACACCTTACAGTCCACAGAGAAACTGCAGAGCTCTGATACAAGGATGCTCTTCCTTCTGGTACAACCTGTGTCTGTGGGTCCTTAGCTCCCATCTATTTATCTTAGGTATTTCCTGAAAGATGCACAGAAGGCTTGATACCCAAAGGGAGCCCTTAGGACCCTATGGTGTTTCTTTGTCCCCAGGGTCTCTTCTAACTGGTCCTCACAGAACCTGTCTGATCCTCATGGAGTTGGTTGCTCTTCTTACGGCAGGTTCTGTTTGCCGGGGCCCCTCTGAAATAAGGTTGACTCCTGAATATTCAAGTGTGAAAGATAGAGTAGGGTGGTCGTTCTACTTGTCAGTTATGGATTTCAGTCACACTTCCGTGGAGCAGAGTTTGCTTTCACAGTGAGCTTCATTGCTCTCTCTTGACAGTCATAACAATGTTATCTCTAGAAGAAAGGCCTGACTGGGTAATTGTGCATTGGCTCAAGAATAAGTGAGATTATTGTAGAACTATAATGCATGCTGGGAATGGCGGTATGTGCCTGAAATTACAGCACCTGGGAGAGCGAGGCAGGAGAATCTCCAGCTTTGATGTCAGCCTCAAGACCCTGCCACCTGCCTCAAAAACAAAACTAAACAAAAAACAAACAAAAACCCAAATCCAGCTATTTAACCAACCAACCAACTAACCCCCACCACTGCCCCCCCCAAAAAATTTTGGTTTGGGGCAGAACTCACACGTGTGTCCCTATGGAAACCAGTTGTTTTGTTTCTCATTACAAAAAGAAGAACCTGTGCTTTGGTGGAGGGCAGATGAGTTTCTATCATCCCGAATAGGGGTAGCTCCATCTTCTTTGTAAGATAGTTGCAAAAAATAAAACAAAAAGTGCATTTATTGGTAGAAATAAGAAAGATTTGATATTATTTGTTTCCTTTCCCATGTAACCTTAAACTACTTGGAAAGTTGCTGTTATTGTAGAACTATCACTGATGTATGTAATTTTGACAAATTAACTTCCACTGTTCCCATTATCTAGACAGGAAACTGAGCCCCTGGGAAAGTAAGTGAGTTTGCTCCGGATACTTAGGTAACATTTTACAGTTGAGGGCTAAAACTGGAGGCCCAGTCTACCCTAATCAGCCTTTTGCTTTGTCTTGAACCACACCCCACTCTTTGTTGGCATTGGCACAAATTAGCCTGGCACAACATTAATGAATTCCATTTACTGTGACAAAGACCAATCCTCTGAGTATTTCCTCTAAGGTTGACAAAGTTTTGAATGCTAAATAGAATGTAAATGTAATTCAAGGCACTCAGAAAACCCACACAGTTATCAGTGTATTCCAAATTAAAAAGGGTGAGAAAGGACTGGAATTTTCATGTGCTGTTGATTGGAATAGAAAGTGACACAATCATTTTGAGAAGCAATTCATAGTTTTTTAAAAAGTTAAACAGATATCTAACACGAGACTCCACCTTTCCAGTCCTAGGCCTTTGTCTACCTGAGAAAAAGGAAAGTAGTTCCTTGTGTAAACATTTTTTATGGGAATGTTCAGAGCAATGTTCTTTGTCATTGCTAAAAATGGAAACAACTCTTAAGTCTTCAACAAGCGACAGACTAAATAAACAGTGGCTAAGCCATATAATGAAATAGTACTACGGAGCAATAAAAGTAATGAACTAAGGACACGTGGGACAGTATGTGTGAGTCTCAGACTGGTCATGGTGCAGCATGCCATTCAGAGAAGAGTACACACACTATATGCTCCATTTATACAAATTCTAGAAAGTGCAAACAAGTTCATGGGGAGAGACTGCAGCAACACTTGTGTGCTGATGGGAGTGAGGACAGAGTGGAGATGAAGGGTTTACCAAGAGCAGGAGGAACTTCAGGAGAATGACAGATGTGTTTCAGCATTTGGTTATGCCACTTGGTTATGTCATTGTCTAGACTTCTGCCAAATTATTAAATTGTACATTTTAAATTTGCAGGTTTTCTTTGAAAGACCAAATTGTACTTAACATTATTCTTTTCCCAACCAAGGACTTTTGAAATAAAAATATAGTTTGTGTGTGTGTGTGTGTGTGTGTGTGCGCGTGTGTGCGAGTGTGTGTGCGTGTACGTGTGTATGTGTGTGTCTGTGAGCATGCACTCAGGCATGCGTGTGGAGGTCAAAGAACAGTCTGTGGGATTCTGTTCTCTCCTTCCACCGTGTGAGGCCAGGGAATCAAATTCAGGTCCTCAGGCTTGGTAGCAAGTGCTTTTTGCCCAACTGTGCCATCTCCCTTGTCCCTTGCATATTTTTGTTAACTCTACCAAATAAGGCTGTTGAGAGAATATATTTAAGGCTAAACAAATAAATTCTTATCCTTGGGTCTCACAAGTTTGTGGTAAACAAGGATACTTGGTAGTAGTGACTCCCAGTCTCCCTGACTGTCTTCACCCATCCACCATGGCTGTCTTATAATCCTCTGCTCTGAGGATCTGTGGTGGTCGCTCAGGTTCCTCTGCATCATGCAGGAGGGAGAGCTAGGCCTCTGCAGGCTTGTGTTCTGGGCACCCATTTATATTTGCACCTCACAGTCTTTAGTCAAATTCCTTCTTTAAATACCTTTCGCTGTGATTTCTTGTAACCGAGCAGAGGCACCTGCTCGAGGAAGCTGTTTGTTCAGGGGCCCCTCCTTCACAGGCTTGCACACCCAGCATGCAAGTCAGCTCATGCAAGGGCAGGATTTCCAGTTGCGTGTGCCTTAGTGCCCCTTGAGGTCACAGGATATGCCTGGGCGTACCGGATCCTTGGGCAGTGACTTAGTCCTCAGCGGGAATTCCCACCTCATGTGCAGAAGTCTGGGTGGAGTGGTCACCTGCCCTGGTAAACCCCACAATCGGAAGACTTTCCATTTCTAGGGTTGGAGGAGGAAGAGAGAGCCAGAGGAGGAAGGGAAGGATGTGGGGAAAGAGTTCTTCTCTTCCCAGTGCTGGGGTTGGTGGAGTGCGACCAGACTAGATGTGTGGCTTGTGTGTTTCCTTATCACCCTCCGATCTCATCAAGACATCTTTCAAATGATCCTGCACACACACACACACACACACACACACACACACACGTCTATGTGTTGACTCTGTTAGCTAACACTTGTCAGTTTCAAGGAATCTCCAATTTCCCAAACTCCCAAAGGCAGTCCATCTATTGGGAAATGAGCTGAACTTGACTACAGGAGGATTTCTGGCAGTTAGATAGAAGCCAGCATCCCCAATTTGTGAAGCTGGTTCCTGTCTGCCAAAAGGAGTCATTTCCCTTACCCTGGAAAAAGGGGCATATAGTTCTCCAATTAACATATGTCTTTGTGCCTGTCAGCATCATCAAGGTCCATGCTAGCCTGCAGGTCCCCCAGACCCTACTCACGTGTATCTGCTCTGCTCTCCATTTCAGAGCCTCTGTGGGCCCTTCCCTCCCTCCAGTCTCTCCCTCTTCTTCTAACCTCCTGTTCTGCTCCTAAAAACAGTGCAGCGTTATTTTTTGTTTTGTTTTTTATTTTTCAGTTTTGAAGTCAGTTTTGTATAGAGTCCAGTAGCTTTTGAAAGTTTCTTTCTTTTCAAAAAAAATCAGATGCTCCACCTGCCTCACTTTCTCTATCTTTGTCTTCCAATTTGGCATGTAGCTCTTGGTTCTCTCTTTCTCTTTCCGTCCATCTGTACGTCTGTTCATCCGTTCATCCGTTCATCCATCCCTCCCTCCCTCCTTCTTTCCTTTTTTTCTTTCATGTGTACATGTGAGTGTACATGTATAGAGGCTGGAAGACCAAGTTACTCATTTTCCTTAATTTCTCTCCACCTTGTTTTTGAGACACGGAGCTTGTCGATTGGCTCCACTGCTGGATACCAAACTCCCAGGCCTCCCTGGCACTAGGGTTGCAGATGTGTGAGAATGTCAGTTTTTAACGTAGGTGTGAAGCATTCGAACTGTAGACTTCCTGGCTGTCCAGCAGGCACTCTACTGACTGAGCATCCCTGTCTTAGTTCTTGTGTCTTAATGACACACTTTATTGTTAAGTCTTAGAATTTTAGGCTTACACAATACTTCATCTTTGGAAAATGAAGCAAATTCTTTGTTCTGCTCCAATCTCCAACTGGCATATCTTTCTGGCTTTCCTATCTTCTAATCCTCCTAATATGGGTACCTTAATTTTCTTAGAACAATACCTGTTGTTTTTATTATTATTATATATAAATATACTCAGACCCAATATACTAAGTAAATTGGGCATTCTTTCTGTTTAGTTAAGCATTTTGTTTTTCCTTAATAACTGTCTTCTATTCCTCATTTTCTTAGTTTTTTGTGTATTTATCAGTAGGGTGGTATATAATTTCTGTGGCAGACCTGGCTAAGAAAAGAAATACGTGCTGGGCCTGTTATCATAGACCTGTAATTCAGCTACTCAGGAGGCTGAGGCAAAAGGATTGTATATTCAAAGCCTACCTAGATAACCTAGTGACATCCCATCTCAAAAAATGACAGAGAGCTGAGGCTGAAGCTCAGTGGCCGAGTGTGTGCCTAACGTAAGTGGGAGTTCAATCCCAGTGAGAGAGAGAGAGAGAGAGAGAGAGAGAGAGAGAGAGAGAGAGAGA
>LOJH01012441.1:0-25605 GCA_001685095.1 Ellobius talpinus
TTTGAGGCCAGCCTGGTCTACAGAGTGAGTTCCAGGACAGCCAGAACTACATAGTGAAACCCTGCCTCAAAAAAAACAAATAAACAAGCAACAAACAAACAACTTAATAAAAATGGGATGGTTCTAATTTTTGTGGAAAATGTAAGTTTGGCAGCAAACACATTTACATAACTTCACAGTCACTTTAAATAATGACATTACAGTTGCCTAATTAATATTAAACCTATAAGTAACCATTAAAGGTACAATTAAAACACACCTTACTGATACACACACTTTATGTTCAATGCAAGATACTTTAAAGTTTATTCCATCTGCTCAGGACACAAGTATATATTTAGAAAAGAATTCCGATTTTCTTCTCCATGAAACATCCTACAGGAATCAGGCCTTTTCCTTTTATTCATTCAGTGAGCTATTCCCACAGGCAGAGAATGCATGAGGCAGGGAACTGGAAGACGTCATAGCCAAACATTCTGTAATAGTTTCCAAATCATCCACATGGAAGTCTACGTTTTCCTCCTTCTTGTGGGACTGGATGGCCTCTGTCCAAACTCAGTAATGTCTAGTATAAGCATAGAAATGTAGCTGAATGAGATTACTTCTGCCCTCTGTGGTGTCCCCAGGGTACAGAGTAGAAAGGACACACTGTGGCCAGGAGAGCTCTTTTCACTCCTCAACAGATGCTTTTTGGTCCTGCTCCTTTTTTGTTTTATTCTTAAAAATTTAGTATACACAAATTTCAAAAGAAAAAAATCCCACAACAAAATGAACCAGACTCATACACAAGTTAATTTTAAAGCACAGCATAAGACTTGTCCACAGCATCAGGCTTGCCCACAGCACAGTGAGCAGCTACTGCATAGGAAAATGCAGAGAACCATGGCCATTTTGAGGGGGAGGAAATAAAGACACAAAAGTTGGGCAGGAAGGGAAGGGGGTAGATCTGAGAAGAGTTTGGGGTGGAGCTGAATATGATGAAAATTTACTGTGCCAAATTCTCAAAGAACTTAAAAAAAACCATAGCCATTTAAAATAAATGAACAAAGACAGATAAGGAGGAACAATTCTTCAGTGAGTAATTTAAACTCTCCCCCACATACACATAGCCCCCACACACTTATCAGTAAGACTAAAACAGGTAAGTGTAAGCAAGGCCTATGATATAGGAAACATATGATATATATGCTACAAGCTCAGCAAGAAGGCTTCTGAGGATACTTCTTAACCTTCCCACGGGAAATCAACTTTAACTAACACGACTTGATCAAAGGGACACACTCATGAGAAGCCGCACCTGGACTCTCCCACTCTCGACACAAAGCCGCAAATCAAGGAATAAAGACGGCAGAATATGTGGCCTGGCGAATCATAAAAAGCCTCGAGATTGATATTCATGTCACCTGTTATTTGTTTACTTATTTGTGAGGCTGGTCCACACTTCCCAGGCTGGCCACGAATGTTTCTACCCTCCCCTCTAAGAACTGGGAATACATGTGCACCACCCTTGCATCAAGCCTACACTGCAGAACTTTTAACCTCTTGGTCTCACTTCAAGTTCCAAAGCAAAGGACCTCAGTTGCTCTTAAAATAGCACCCCATCTGCATTTTCACTATGTAGTATTGCATTCTTCCAACTCATATCACATTTTCTGGGTACCCTGTCTTCACTCATGCAAAAAATGCTGATAATGAGAACCCTCCTTAGGGTGGAAAGAGTTTACACTTTCTTGGGTTGTCCTTTGAAGATGACTGGCAGCTCTGCAGATTTTCTTCTCAATATATACATTGAGCTTTAAGTCTGTACTGCAGTTATAATTTCTATGTAAAATACCTATTTTTTTCCTTCTAATTTGGAGGGGGGACAGATATAGTGAAAAACAATCAACATCAATCTCGGCTGTGTGAAATAAATGTCTTTCATATGAACCTCTCTCTCAAAATCACCAGGGCCAGACCAGTGTGTGAGCAGGGAGCACAACCACAGTAGTTTAGCAGGTCTGTTCAAACAGATGCAACCCATGACGTCCAGGGAATTTGCTGTCTCTGATGCTCAGCTCCTCATTCTTGAAAATGGGATTAATAGTGCCGATCAGGATCACTTTAAATGTTAAGGCCAATGCACAAGGTTCCTAGCAAAGACCATAAGACTTCAAAGCCATTCATCAATACATAAAGCTGTTGTCTATTTTCAAAATACTTTATCACCCTTTGCCCAATACTTTAACTCGAGGGAAATTAGTATTCATTAGAAAATACCAGGGAATTAGCTTCCTTAGGTTATAGGAGAAGATTCAAACTGAACAAAGTTCCAGAAGTTTCGGGCTCTAAAAACTACAATAAAAGCAGGCACCACTTAGCAAGTCTGAGAACAGTCAAGGAAGGGCATAGATTGAAACTGTTCTCAAAAAGAATTTCTCCACAATTTGCTCCCGCTCATCTTCAGAGGCAAAACTGCACGCAGGAAACACTGGTACAAGCGGAGACTCAACAGAGAAGCTGCATACACTGTAATAACCCAGTGATATGTAACCGCTATTAAAACCAAAAGGGTTTTAGATATGTAGCACAGGTTTTTAAGACATTAAGGAAATGGCAACTCTGAAGAGTCATTTCCTAAGGAATGAAAAAGACAATAAGCAGCAACAGTAGTTCACACAAATTAAACTGTCCTGTAAGAGCAATGGCCAGCACGCAAAGAATGCATCTGAGGCTACTTAAAGCATCCTCGTGGCTCTTGCTATGGGTGTTAAATTTCCCGTAACAAAAATTGGTAACTAACAGGTTGACTCAAATTGCTGGGCGGCCTCATCAATTAGAAGGCTGCTCCTGCCCACTTTCCTATTAAACTTCTGTAAAGAGTGGTCCATGCTTTGTGCTGTGTCTTTGCATAGAAGGACATAAATATCAGTTAGGTATGTAGATATAGATAGATGATTAGATAGATGATACATACAAACATTCATACATATATACATACACAGACAGGCAGACAGGATTGGATAATAGTTCATATGCACAAAAACTCAGTACTAAATTGAGATATTGGGCTAAAATTCCATTTGCTCATAAGATGATGTACAGCCGCCTTATAAAGACTGGGATTTCCATCTGTGGGGAACGCTAGTGGTCCTGCACCAGTATATTATACAGCATAATAATCGCTGAGCATCGGCATCCGTGGGAAAGCCCATTCTCTGCTCCAAAAGAAGATCCTTCCCACTCATGTACAATTACTTTTTTAAAGTCTTAAATTTGTTTAAATGTTTAAAAATAATTAAGAGAGCTAAGGTATAAATGCTTAGTTTGTATAGGCCCTCAACTAAATCACAGCACCCCTGCAAAATTGCTGACAAGAATTGCAAACACAAGGATGTATGCACACACACACACACACACGTGCGCGCGCACACACACACACACAAACACACACACACAATGTTTTCTTGAGCCTTGAGTTTGCCAGATACAAATGGAATCTGAATGCCTTTATTCAGAGGATAAAGCCATCCTCTGCTCCTCCCCCATTGGCTTTTACATATATCCATTTTAGGCCTAGTCTTGGGTTACCCTCACTCTCTAAAATATAAAGCGAAACAATTTAGAAATACAGATTAATTCAAATTCTAGACAACAAATAGAAGCCATAACTTGGGACAGCCTTTTAGAATTTGCTAAATATGAAAATTCAAGTTAGGTAGGATATAAATGAACTTTCTGAAATGGGATAATATCTGTTAGGGACTCATCTCTTATTTAGAACCTAATGACAGCCAGGAAAGGTGGCTCATACTTGTAAACATGGCCCTGGGGAGGCTGAGATAGGAGCATTGGCACATGTCTAAGGCTAGCCTGGGCTACACAGTGGGAATTCCAGACCAACCAGCACTATCGATCAAGGCCATGCCTCAAAACAAAGCAAACCACATCAAGTCAGATAAGAAAGTAAACTGGAGAGATGGCTCAACAGTTAAGAGCACTGGCTGTACTTCCAGAGGTCCTGAGTTCAATTCCCAGTGACCACATGGTGGCTCACAACCATGTGTAATGAGATCTGGCACCCTCTTCTGGCCTGCAGGCTTAGGTACAGACAGAACACTGTATACATAATAAATAAATAATAAATAAATAAATAATTTTTTTAAAAACGTTAACTGTTTAGTGTGACCATGCAGAAGGACAAGGACCAGCTGTGTGCAGAAAACCCAAGTGGCCACCTAAAAGAAGACTCAAGGAGCCTGAATGACCACACATCATTCCTGACCTTCACTATTTCCACACCCAGGGCTCCATCACATCACTTCTCTGCCATTCAGTATTCTAAGCCAAAAGATGAAGTAATTAAGCAAGACTGATATTTCCTCTGAGCCTTGAAACCCTATTATTCTCTAATTCTGAAGCACTCCAGACTGTACCTATTGAGGAAAAATACTTTTTTCCTTCTGTATTTGGATTTTTGTTGTTTCTTCCAGTAAAGATCTTAAACTGCACCCTGGAAGGGTAACAGAAGCAATGAAAGATAGACTCAGCAAATTCTTCAGCAGGAATTCTTTAGGGAGCCAGGATGTGCTGAGACAAGAATCCAGAATTTATCATCTTTCTTCTGGCTGATGTAACCAGCACAAACAATTGCCTCACGTCTGTGAGGTAATGTGCTTCACCAAGGACCCCACTGCTCTGTACGCGGTCCTGGAGGCTCTCCTCTGTTTCATACATACCTTTTACCAAATTAAAATTCTTTTTAAACTTTCTGTACTGGTTATAAAATAGTCTATGATGTAGTATCACAAAACAATGGCCCAACAACACAAAGATCACCTCAAATCCAAGCCCTTGAAAATAACAAACATCATCTGCTCACTTATCACACACCTGGCCACACGGTGTACACAACAGGGGAAAGACCGGTTTTCTTCATCTCAAGAAGCAGATGGGCAGAAGGAAGAAAAGGAGACCGAGAAGTCACCATGGAGACTGATGAGAACAGGGCAAAGGGCTGGGGCCATCAGGCGGGGAGAGAAAGGTAATGAACTGAGGTATAGAAAAGGGAGATGAGATGAGGCATCAGGGAGGGGTTAACGCAAGAGAGAAAAATCAGAGCACAGGGAAGATGGAAGGAAAGAGGGAAAGGAAAGGGAGAGGAGAGAGGAGAGGAAAGGGAGAGAGGATGCCCGAGAAGGGGGAGGCTGTCCCAGGCGAGAGCAGAGATGCCTCCTGGGAACGCACGGTCTTAATGGATTTAGGTTGTCTCCAGTTCCTTCCCCTCCCGCGAGGATAGGAGACAGAATGAAACAAACTGGGTGAAACTAAGCAGAAGTCTCCAATCTCCACCAACTCTGCGAAACACATTTCAGATTCAACCTCTAGGTCACTGAGCCTGTTCAGCTGGTGAAACCCTCATCATAAATCAAAGATGCCCCAAAGAACTGAGAAAGCCTTTAACAAGGGCACCCTCAATTAACCAATCATTGGGATTATGCATGTAATTATTTCTCACTGAGCCCAGCAAGGTTCCTAATGTTAAACTCCATCTCATCCATGAGGACATGAGAAGCACAGACTTCTGGGTATGCCGCATGCAAAGCAAGTCCCGTGCATATGACACTCACAGAGGCACACTGGTCACGTGTGAACGCCCAGCCTCAAACATGCTTTGGTATGCAAGAGTGACTATGGGAAGTAAGCGGCAGACCATAATTCTGAGAACAGCTTGTGAAGTAAATGTGCTGGGCAGGAGAAGAAAAGTGGGAAGAAAAGAAGAACAAAAACAGCAAAAACAAAAACCAACAAAGCCATCCAGGCAGGATTTCCTTGGCGGCTACTTCCACCCGTCTTGGATTAGTATCTGAGACCAAGCCCCAGACACACGGACTCTCGGACACACTTAAACCCTAGCACACGTTACTCGGCAGGTAGCCTCTAGTGAGCGTGTCACAGTGGGCTAGCCTGCTGACCCCAGAGAAGCAGGAAGTATGAGGTCCTCAAGAATGAGGCCAGCCCACTGTGATTTTAATCCAGACACCTTGGTTCGTAGCTAGCTGCTGTCACTTACTAATTCTAGGAATTAATGAGAGGCTAGACAACTCCACCGCTTCCTCCTCCAAAGATACAGAAAAGCACTGCCCCCAAGGGCTG
Organism: Ellobius talpinus; assembly: GCA_001685095.1. NCBI lineage: Eukaryota > Metazoa > Chordata > Mammalia > Rodentia > Cricetidae > Ellobius > Ellobius talpinus. Next base: position 6,136 of record LOJH01012441.1, read on the forward strand.
CTGTAAAAATGAAATGGAATGTGCACGTGAAACAGTGAGGATGTTGCCATGCACTTAGCAGTGCAATAAATGTAACATTTAAGATGATTACACAGGATGCTCATTTTCAGGAGCATCTCTGAGGTCCCGCAAAAGAGGAAGACCAGATATACACCATCCAATGCACAACTGTCTGTTAACTAGTTTATATATCCCTTCATGAAACGTCACTGGACAGTGGGCCTACTGTTTATCATTTAATACTGGTCCTTCTTCTCGGCTTGTGGCCACAAGCTTAGGAAGAAATGCCCTCTTCAGTCTTCTTTGTCCTCACAGTCTCCATCTAGTACAGAGTGGAGATCAGAGGCCACAGATGTAGGGAGGTCCCCCCTCTCTTCTGCCTTGTGACTGGAGGACTTCATCCACTCTATTGACATTATCAAGTAAGTCCAATCACAAGAACTTAAACGTGTTCTGCTGTCTAAACACGGGCACTGACATACCCTGGTCTATATATCAGAATTCCCATGAACACCTGTTTTATGGCTTGCATGTTTTTTTTCCCAAGCAAGCAGCCCTTCCTGGAAATAACAGAATTTCCCAGAGTGTAATAAGAGCTCCTAAGGTCACTTCTGATGTGGCTCCCATGGCTTCAATTAGTACCTCTGTGATAATACCACCTGTATCTCGGCCTCCAGGCTGGCTTTGGACCCATCTCTCCAGACCTACACATATTCTTCTCGCCTGCCGCGCATCTCCTCTCAAATTTTCCATTGAGACTCAAAGTTGAACAACAGCAGGTAGAAATCAGCTGCCGGTCTCTACCTCTGTGGTCATGCTTCTCATAAACCCATTGTCATTGGACAAGCGTCCTCTTTAGTGCTCACACAGCATTATTTCAACACGTCTACCCATTTACTGAGTACTTACTGTGTGGCTGACAAGCCATCCTAGCAACCACTGTGTGTTCCATTTCTGACCATAAGCTCCCAGTAGGGAACAGGAATCCAGTCTAAATGAACATCATATCTCCAAGCTTAGCAAAGCCCAAAACTACACAGCAAATACCTGCTGGGTGAATGGCTGAACATTCCTATAAGACTGGCCCAGTAATGTTGCGAGACCACTAAAGCACTCCCCACAGACCACAGGTTAATTCCAGGAAGAGATGGGATGCCAAGAAGAATGTAACTGACCGATTTGGCTTGTTTATTTGGTTTTGGCAGGGCTATAAAAATCCAAAATATGCTTCCTCAAATCAAATCAAGACGATGCTGTGTTCCTAGAGTAAGGACGTCATTTTTAATACAGATGGAAATAACATTCAGTGACTATATGTCTATGTCTGAAAGTTTAAGCAGTAATGAGAGTCCAGGAGTGATGGAGCCCAGTGTAGATGTGAGATCTGTAGACGCCAGAAGCCAACCATCCATGACCCTCATGCCAACATGAGGGTTCCATGAACACACACAGTCCGGACTGGCTGAGACCAGCTGTTAGGGATGAATGCCAGACTTCACACCAGCTTCCAGTTCAGAACAACCTGAGGAAAGTGTCTAACAATGACAGGAAGGACTAACATAAAGAAGGACGCCCTCCTAGTGGGGAGGCAGGAAATGATGCTATACAGCCTCCGCTCAGTGTGGCTGCTGCTGTTCACCCAGCTTCTACTTCAACAAATCGAAGGGGGGTGGATGTGAACGGAGGTCACGCGTAAAAGTAAGAGAGTCCAATCCTGGCAATTTCTAAAGTCCCCTGTGTTCCAGACCAGGGCACTGGCACATCTTGGTCCACATTCCCATGAACATTTGCTATTTTCTCTGAGCAATCAGCCCTTCCCAGAAATGACAGAACCTTTCAGGGTACAAAAAGAGCTGATCAAGTCCTTTTTGACATGGCTCTCACGGAGTGACAGAACATTTAATTCAAAGGACTACAAACAGTCCTCCCCAGGGATGCAAGACTTAACAAAGAATTCCACTTAAGCCTGTGTTCCTTCTACCAAACCAGGCCTGAGTAGTCTCGGATCAGGTAAGAAAACCACTCTCTCTTCTTGTGAGTGAATGAAGTGGCCACAGTTTAGGGAAACTGGCTGGGGGTGGGGAGGAGACAGTGACAGTTTTGGGGTGGGGGTGTAATCACAGAGCAGATCAAATGACAGAGGAGTTATGTTACTGACATACAATATTCTCTCCAAAGAACTTGACAAATGAAGTCATAGGCTCAACAACACAGGTGAGCAGACAGTGCAGGAAAGAATACTCCCTTTCAGGACCACTAATGTAACAACTCTCATCCACAGAAAAGAAGCTTTGACATCAAGGCTCCATCTCACAAAAGCCTTTTAAGTGTCACGTACAAAAGGGCAAAACAGCACAAAGTTGCTTGGATTCCCTACCCATTTCACAGGGAAGGGATTTAACAATAGCATTGCTTACGTACAGACCTGGGTGGGTATGTAAATGCACACACGCAGACACACTTAAGAGCGCATTTAAACCCTAGCTTTCCAGTTATTTTGACTGGTTAAGCTTGCCTTGGCTAGTGTAGTGTTAGAGATGCAAAGCTTCATTCATGAAATTTTAAATAATAGTAATAGGATTCATCGAGACACACAAGCAGAACTTAACTGTAAAGCACATGAATAAAGAATGTGCATGAATTTTGAATGCTTATTTTTCAGGAGAAAACAAAGAACCAAACGTCTGACTTCTTGGAGTCTCGAAGCATAGCCTGGATTTGCATTTCAATAGCTTCAAGGTAAGCTCTGTGAAATTGGCCAAATGTATAGGCTCGCATCTCGCCTCCAACCCAAATCAGCCAATTAGTTACTAGAGAACGTGGCGGAGTGGAGTTGATATCCAGGAGCTCAAACTCCAGTCCCACAGATGCGCACCAAAGTCATCTCAAAGCAAGTGTGCCGAGGACACGGTTCTCAATAAAACAGTCCACAGTGGCGGCACAAAGCGCAGGCGCAGTTGCTATGACCAGGAAATGGACACCACACACACACACACACACACACACACACATGAAAACAGACAAGGAAGGAACAGCAATACATACAAAATGGGAAAACATTAAAATAAGACGACTGAGGGCCAGTTTTCTGGTAGAAAGTTAAGCTTGTTCACCTTAGTCTATTTAAAACTAAACCAATTTCAATGCCATCTACAGTATGTACAGCCGATTAATGCAGGCATGCTCTACACTGGAGTACCTTGGGACTCACCCCCTCAGCCCTACCCAAGTTGCCCTGTGGCATGTGGTAAGGTTGAGTGGATCCTAATACAAATCCTGCAAGCCTGAAATGAGGCTTTGATGGACTCCATGAGCCATGCCAAGTCCCTCCTCACTCCCCACCCCCACCCCACCCCCATTCTTCCTGCATTCCCTTATTCTAATAAAGTACTAACCTTTTGAAAGCTCAGATAGCACCATGCTAGGTATTTGAATAACCTTCTCAGTGCAGGGCCCTTTCAAGGGCAGCCTATTCTTTTCTTCCTGTATTCCCCAGGCTTTCTTACTTCCTTGTAAGAAAAACAGGGTTGTTAGATACTGAGAAGCCCAAAGGATGATTAGTCAGGTTCCAAGCAGGTACCTTGAAACTAAAAAAGAAAACAAGACTTAAAAGAAACGAGACTACATGAGGAACGACAGAATGTATGGACAGTAAACATGGCAAACCTGCATTGTTAACGCCATGGTTAGTGCTGTGGTCTTAATGTTTGTGTCCCCTTCCTCACCCCAGACATTCACATGTCGAAAGCCTTACCCCTGTGTGATATTTCTAGGTGGGTCTTTGACAGTAATTATGGTTGGGTTAGATCATGGGATGGAGAGTTCAGGATGAGACCAGGGCCTTTACTAAAATGAAAGACACAGTATGCCTTTTCTAAGCACTCAGCCAGATAGCTAGAAAGAGACGCCAGACACAAAATCTGCAGGCACCATGATCCTGGACTACTCAGCCTCCTGTAAGAGATGACTGCACCATTAAAAGCCCTCAGCCATCCTGCTCCAGCAGTCTCAAGGACCAGCATGGAAAGTTGCCTGCTTTAAGTCCTCATAGGAATCCTGCCAAGTAAATGTCACTGTTTCCATAGAGCAGAGGAAACAGAACCTCTAACAAATGAAAGCAGTGCTCCAGAGTCACGTGTGGCAGAACCTTCTGGAAGCAGACATGGAAGCCCGCACACACAATAGTAGCCACAGCCACTATGCAAGAACGCAGTGCGTCCTCACGTCTCCTTGACATCGGCCAAGGTAATTTACATGCACACGTCATGCTTCTGTCTACAACACTACCCTGAGTTAAGAATCCTATCTTGCTGATAACAAAAGCAAAGCTTTAAAAGAGCACAGTGCCGGCGAGTCAACATGCCAACAAGCTCGGGAGACCCTGCAGCCAGTGCTCTCAGCCACACAGAAGCCTGTCCTTTTATGAGCCTCTCCTGCTGTCATACACCCAGTACCAGATGGCAAAAGTCAGAACGTAGGTCTTCAGGTAGGCAAGGAGAATGTGAGTCTGCTGTTTTTGACGCCAGACTATTATTGGGCAGCGGATGCTCTGGCCATGTTCCCCTCAGGAGAGGTCCCCGAAGATAACCCCATGAAGCTGCTCAAACAAGCATGTGACACACAGATGACTGGAAGTAACAGAGCTGAGCTGAGAGTCAAGCCAGGAAAAGGGACCTGTGCTGACCACAAGGCCACATGAAGGGAATGGATCTAGAGCTCTATTAGAGGGAATAAGGATTACTGCATGTCATCAAATTTGACTCATCTTACATCAATGCCTCATAGTTCTGTTACTATACATAATGGGAAATGAATCAGTGAGTTTTGCCACAAATACAAGGAACAAAGCTTTAATGGAAAACTGAAAATACTGTCTCAAAACAGAAAAAAAACTTGCAAATACTGTAATTGATAGTACTATTGGTAAACAGTGTCATCAACAGTACTATTAGATTTATCTTCGCAGTAATTTTAAACTGGGAAAATATGTCATATGATAGTATGAATTATTGTCTCATCATTACAATTATGTGATAAAATCACTAAATGAAACAGATCAAGGCCTATTTCTTTTTAAAAATATTTTATTTTTAATTATGTGTTTCTGTGAGTCTGGTGTGTGGGTTTGTGCACATGAATGCAAGTGCTTGTGGCAGTCAGAAGAGGGCGCCAGGTCTCCCGGAGCTGAAGTTACAGGTGGTTGTAAGCCACCCAATGTTGGTGCTGGGAACCAAGCTGGGGTCCTGTTCAAGAACAGTAAGTTCTCTTGAACACAGAGCCAAATCTCCAGTCTCCCATCCAGACGTAGTTCTAACCTGGAGCATCAAGTTTTTCAAAGTCTACTAGTGCTTCCAACAATCATTTTGAACTTGTGACCTAATCTACATGTGAGTGCCCACAGCTTCCCTAAGGATTTGCATGCTCTGGACGAGGAAATGCGGGAAGGACTGCTAACAAAATCAAGCCAGTATTCTCATGCATTAGCCTCTCAAAAAAAAAGGCTTAGTATTTTTATTAACAATATGACTTAATGGCTTTGTGTACACATTCACAGGTGCAGAAAGAAATTGGAAAGTGTCAGAAAACTGATAAAATGGCCCCTTTCATCACATGCCTTTCTAAGTTGAACCCTTTATCTTCAATTACAAACATTCCATTCAAATAGAACAAAAGTTTCAGCAGAATTTGATGTAATCTCACTTAGGTTTTAAATTCCCTCACTGTTTCAAGCAATATGGCACCAGCCTCATCATCTTCATTTAAGGATGAATTGCTTTTTCCATTACAGCCTCTCTCTCATCTGAGATACTTCATTCTGCTTTTCAAAATTGTATTGGAATGAGACTCATAGGTAAGTTGTCCAAGTTGGAAACAATTTTCAAAAAGAAAGAGAAATACACCTTCAAAACTGGATACATTAGTTTCAAGGTGTGCCACTAAAAGCATTAACCTACCTACTCTGTGCACATGAATTTTAACCATTCATGCAAAATAAGCACTAAGATACTCATCGTGGTATAATTCTCAAAACCACTCTAATGTAAATCTGCTAATCTGGAAGAATCTGTATTCCCTCCTTACTCGTGGTCCAGGTCAGTTAGTTATTAGGGCTGATGACATCAGACCCTCCTCTAGACCTCTCTCTCAAGAAGACTACAACGACAAAGGCAACGGTCCCTGCATGCTACCGCCACATGGCTTCCACAGGTGCCATGCATCTTCTCAACATCCAAGTCACTTCTACTTCTTGTTTTTATTTGTCTCTGCTCACAAACTCCTAAAGCCCACGAGTCACCTTCTGTCTCTCCCATCCATTCTTTCCTGCCCAGTGACAGGTCACTGCATCCTGTTGACATCACCCCAAATTGACGTTTTTTTTTTATTTCCTCTGCTAGCACATCAGTCCGGCAGTGCCGCTCACCTCTGCACTTCCAATCTGACCACTGTTTACCCTGTTTCTAGAACAGGGCTCTTGCAAGCATTTTCTATGAACAGTTTATAGCTGCTCAGATATCTATCTCTGTGCTCTACTCAAAATCCTGCAATGGCCTCCTAATTTCAAGTCTAATCCCTCACTGTGACACTGTTACTGGAACTTGGTTCTTCGTTTCTTCAAGTTTGAAGCTCCCAGTAAAGGGTGTGCCTACCTACCAGGCATGCCTTGTACACACTGTGTATGCAACCTGCCTATGGTGTTCTTTTGGCCTACTCAATACTTATCTGGCTTCCACTATGTGACAGAGAAATTCAACCACCTTAAAGTCATGATTGCCATGGGCCAGAAGTCATGCTGGTTGGAAACAGCTGCCATCCCCACTAGTCTGTAAGTTTCTCCTATGTCAGTTCCTCATTACATTCTTTTTGCTCTGCTAGAGTCTACAGGAGAAACACAAAGTATATATTGAAGACAAAACACGGTTCTCTGAAAGAGACCTGCTCAACAGAACTATCATCGTCATCATCACTGCTGCTGTTTTGTTGTTAAACATCTCTGGAAAGGAAGGCAACGGATAGGGGCTGTTACTCGCTGCTTGCAGGAAAAGCAGACACAGTCATCACCCATGTAAAATAATAAATATAAGAACTAAAATAGGTGTGCTGGTGAGGAGTATCCATGAGAAGGGGGTTCATTCAAACTTGGGAGCATTTGTTATCTCTGGCATTTGGAGCATGCATCCAGGAACAAGGCAATTGTCCCCCTGCGCCTTGAGGTGGTTTTCTGATGCACACCATAGAGCATGTGGCAAGGACTGTTAAAAAATGTACAAGTGCACCTGTACACTGGGGTAATGATCTAGGGCTGCCTCTAGCAACCCCCACTGCAATAAGCATGCCCCCGAATGGGTGACTCAGTGGTTTGTGCTCTCTCATTACTGTCACCGAGGTTATCTGGGAACTCAAGAAACAATACAAAGAGTTTGCACATCCTTCCCCTATGTGTCCATTAAGGAAACACATCCCACATCACTGGAAGAAAGGAGGCCGGACACAGTACTTCAGTGATACAGAACTGTGTGGCTTGAGGGTGACATGGATCCTAATCCCCCAGTAACAGAGCATCTCAACATCCCTGCTTGACAGTATCCAAATCCCTGTGCACCATGTCCAGAGCACAGGCGACAGGAAACTCAGTGACAGCAATGGGGACTACCAAAGTTTCTCTTAAACAATGAAGAAATAAAAATAGTCTTTTGTATTGCTCATAACGAAATGCATCATATGTTTACTATAAAGGGCATGAAGACAAATACAGTTTTCTCACACCACCCAGGCACGAGAGAGTTAACCTGTTAATGCATTTTCTTCTTATTTGGATGACTATGGTGAAGGAAAACAAAATAAATGTTAGAGGTTAGTTATGACGGACTGGTGGTTTTCAGTCTGCCGATAGCTGATTGTGCTCCATCTTTAAGAACTCTGCAAACGAGTGTGCTGCTGAGATCACACCATTAGCAAGTGGTAGAAATGAGATGACTTTAAACACTCCAAAGTACACACAGGCTCGTCTCCTGTCCCAGTAGGCAGGCACAGCCATCCACACTCACCCACATGCATGCACACTCGAGTGAGCATATACACATATACTTACCCCTGCCTCATAAACATGCATGTGTTTGAATGTGTGGGTGGTACACATTTGAAAGAAGCTTACATGGTTCACATAGCTGATAATCGGCTCTCTTAAACACTTGATGCACTGTCAGCTTTCCCCATGTCAAACACATTTCAAAAACATGGTTTTAATAACAGTTATGCTCTAACGTTTGTACCTCATGCTATGTGCCAATCTCCCTGCTAATGGTCGATGCAAAAAATATGTAATTCTAAGATATGGTAGTAATTCCTACTTGCATTTCATAATTTATTTGAAATATGTTTCTAGTAAATCCAAACAGCCTATTTGCTTTTGTTAGATTCTAGTGCCAGCAATAAAATGATTGGTTGCTTCATGCATATCGATCCTTCTAAGTTCATGTGATTCTCAATTTTTATAGTTTATTGATCAGTTTGTCTATTATCTCCTTTAGTCTTCTCCCATTCTTTTAAGTAATTTCATTGTTTTGAGTGCAACACCATCAAAGTTTTAGGACCTCTCTACTCTGAGGTTTTCTTTTTGATTTTTAAAAGGTAGAATAAATAAAACCACATGGTGCTTCAAAGAAACAAGCAAGAGCAGAAGAATAAAGTTCTGTCTGCTACACATGTAGTCAGTTCTGAGCGGCTAGGGCACAAATGTGAAGATAGGCTGGTGGTCACAGGGCTCTCATCTGGATTAAAAGATGCACACTGGCTCACCTAGGGAGGGACAACAGGTGAGGGAGGGTCAGTTCATCATAAGGGCCTCAAGCATAATGGATGGGAGGAAGGGTTACAGAACCTAAGAGACAATCTCAGTTCTTTTCTTCATCAGCCCTCAATAAAAAAGGACTTAAGTGTTGGGCAGTCATTCTGCAAAAAGGCCTCTGTGAGCAGCCAAATGGAAGAGGTCAGTGCTGGAGATTCTGCACTGGGACCTGCTTGAGGGCGATCTGGCAGATGAACCAGCAGAGTTCTCCTGGGCTAGTCCTTTCCCACAGCGCTGGGCCCGAGTCCCTCTGCCTGCTAGTTTCTGACCATGCTTTATTCTTAGGGTCCACTACAAAGGGACGGGGGGAGTAAGACTGGAGCATCTGAGTCATCACATGGTTGACTCTGTCTTCTTGACCTCTGGGTTCTATTACCCATTCTTCCCTTTGGTTCAGGAAATAGAGTCCCTTGTTGTTTCTGGTTCCTGCACGATCACCTTAGCTTTTCTCATGCTTCCTGCACAGCTTCACTAAATCTCTCAAACTCATCTATGAGTCTATTGCCTGGACATGGAAGACACCCTTATTTACTTAAAATTGCACTCTACAAGACTTTGTGATAATACAGAAGAGAGCTAAAGTTAACAGGGAAGGTTCCATGTGCTAACACTGTGCCAAGAGATTGGCCATCCCCCACTTCAAGTGTTTATCTATGCTTTACAGATGCAAATGCTAAGATTCCACACTCTGGGTGTGGAAATATTCCACATCAATGAACACAAACAGGGTTCTAAAGTTTTTAACCCTCAATAAGTCTATAGTTTTAGCATAAGCTACTCATAAATGAAATATTTAAATAATGTAAACATATAATAATTTAAATATGATATAGGATTATGTATGCAAATAAAACAATGAGATTGCAAACATTAGGACGGAATGCAGTAATTATAAAAAATTCTATGAAAGCATGAGAATTACCTTTGTCTATAATAAGCAGGAAGTATTTGGGTAAAATAAAAAAAGGTGGACCAAGAATGATTTTGCATACCTTTGATCCTGTCACTCAGAAGACAGAGGCCAGCAGACCTCTCTGAGTTCAAGGACAACCTGGTTCACATAGTGAGTTTCAGAATAGCCTGGGTTATGGAGAAAGAGACCCTGTATCAGAAAGAGAGAGAGAAAGAGAGAGAGAGGAGGAGGAGGAGGAGGAGAGAGAGAGAGAAGAGGAGAGGAGAGGGGAGGGAGGGGAAGTACTTTTAGGAAGACAGGATGCATGTGCGTTAGATATCCTAAAGCATGATGGGAAAGGAGGGGAGAAAGGCAATGGAACAGAGTCTTGGCAGGCAAGAGATAACACTAGAAAAGAAGACAGAGACCACACTAAAGAAGGCACATTCACTCCTAAGCTCTCCGAGAGTAGAAGAAGGGAGGTGTGGTAGGGACTTCAGGAAGAGGGCTGAGAAGCAGGCTGAACAGGATAGGGCCCTGAACTCTGGGGATAGCAGACATTTTGGCAATCCAGATGTGAAGAATGCTGGCCCTAGACTCTACATACGTTCACAGAGATCTACATGGCTTGGTAAGAAGATGCAAGCGATGGAGAAATAAAACCTGAGAACCAAGGTAACACAGAGAATTACTTTATCATTCACGGAATTACCAAGATGATAATGTACTAGGTCCTTACCTATGCAAAACCAAGATCTAGTATGCAAATTGATTGATGATTGGATTGATTTTTTTTTCCAAGGCAAGGTTTCTCTGTGTAGCCCCTGCTGTCCCAAAACTTGCTCTATGAAACAGTCTGGTCTCAAACTCAAGAGATTCATCTGCCTCTGCCTTGAGTACTGGCATTAAAGGCATGTGCTACCAGGCCTGGCTACAAATTTATTTATTTTGACGTCAATAACATTTTTTATTACTAAGATGAATGGTTCTTAGAGAAGAAGCTATTTTTTTCAAAGATACATCAGCATCACCCACTGTGGATCAGGAAGCTACAGAATCACATCTGTCTCCAATCCCAGCAGAAAGGGAACTGCTCCAATGTATAAGAAATACCACTCATATGTGCTTCGTATCTGTCTAAAAAAAAGTAGGTGGCCATTCACAGCAAAAGTTCATTTTATGATTCTTCCGGTCCCAATGAAACCTATAGGCTTTTATAGGATTGCTGGAGCAGGAAAGTACGTGGTCCCAATAAGGTATTAATGTTACCTTGAGTGTGTCTACTATGCTCTTCTAACTAGATGATTCCAAATAGCCACCCAGAGTCTTCAAATGAGGAGGAGCAGAATGGTACTCCCACATAATGAGAGTGCTGTTGAATTTCAGGTAAGGTGTAAACACACCTTTAATTACATTTAAATTGGCACGGAAGGGTCACTGAAACGTTATGACCGGAACAACCTCCACTCAAGCACAAAATAGAGGTGAGCTGATACACAGTACAAACAGATAGGTCTGTCTGCTTCCCTGCTTTCTAAACTTGAATTCCAGACGAACACCAGAGGCAACTAAGACACAGGAGACAGATGAGCTCCTTATTGCTTTTTCACCAAGGGGTGTGTTGGGGGTGGGGTGCAGTGAGAGCAGGTAAAGATAGAGAACCAAACAAAGCTCAAGCAGACTTACTAGGAATCTGAAATATGAGCATGTGGGTATCTTGTTCTGCATCACAAACCAGCGGAGGAAGACCTGTTTCCACATCCACATGGTACCTGCTGCCTTGGACGTAGACTTTCAATGGGAACATTTAGTGGAGGGAAGAAGGGCAAGAGAAGACCATGCCTAGCAGGGCTCGGCTCAGCAAGACTGCAGGGAGGAACTGTGGGAAGGCTTCCTCAGAGCCCCCATACCTCTCAGACACCTGCAACTGCCTCAACGACACTGGGGACTCATTGTTCTCCAGCTTTGGAGCCCATCACGTGGAGGTACATCCAGATACTCTCATTAAAACAAGTAAAAGAGAAATGTATAGCGGAAATCACTGTAACAATTTCCCTGACAGTTAAAAAATATGACCCACAGATGAGGGATATTAGGCCTGAAAGGAGCCAGTTATCCTTTGACAAATTAGACCTGTCTAGAAATTCAAATTGCCCCAAGTCCAAGGTCTGCCCAAGTCTATCCATCTGTCACTTTCCCGGTTTTGAGATGCTGTCTGAGAAGTTTCCAGAATCTACTAGTGGAAGCCACTAGGACCTCTCCTCACACCCTCATTTCAGAAGCAGGGGCACAAGTACCACCAGGGGCAGTGGACACAAACAGTTCCCACACAAGAGGGGAAGACGAGCAACTCAGCGTGGCTGCCACCGAGGAGACAGCCACACTCTGAGAAGTTATTTTCTCAAACTCCAAATTTGAGAGACATTACCAGTATGCCTGTTCAGAAGAGCTAGAGGTACCAAGCTCTTAAAATAAGTTTCAAGCACACTGAAGGATTCTGCACTGAACACATATTGCATTATTGTAAAATTAGACTTTAGGAAATTAGAATATTGTGTACTTCAGATTTCTGACACTAAGCTTTAAGTTATTTAAAGAGCTGGGTGGCTCCACACACTGTTCATTTATTCAATGCATAAAGTCTTATTCTCCATACTACATAAAACCCTACATATTTATAATCACCATGATCTCTCTAATCAATGTTTACTAGCTTCCTGATAATTGTTCTAACTTAAAAATAATATAATATCTGATATTTATTGTATTAGGTGGCCTTTAACTTTAAAACCTCAAATATACCCACATCTTTCACATCTTTATTTAAAAAAAACACTCAAGAGTTGTGTGTTATGGTATGCCATATTACAGAAAGGTAAGTAGAGCCCACAAGAAAGATGGTTCTCTCAGGAGGTACACAGAGAGTCAGTCAGAAGCAGGGCAAAGACATGGACACTTGCTCTTGGCTCAGCTCATCCAGGTGTCTCTCACCAGCACCCTGAACGCCCCACACAGCTCTATGGGATGCTAACCCCACTAGGTGGCGTTGCTCTCACAAGTTCTCCAATAGCGTCTGTTGTAATGCAAATGTGGACTTGCTTATTGTGTTCCTTGCCTACACTGGAATTTCTTCCAACAGCCGCTCTGCGTGTAGGACTGCTTTAAAAAACACCAATTGCCCACCCACGTATACGAGGCGAGGCGAATGAGGCAAGCAGGCTTTGTTTAAGCAAGTGGCCAGGTGGAACGGAAGAACTTTCAGACACTTCCACAATGCTATTTCTCATACGGCGAAGACTCCGCTTCTCACTCACAATACAAAGTAGACACTCGGGAGCCAGGATATACTAGAAGACATCAGGGACCCCGGGGCAGGCTCACGACAACCAAGATCTAGATTAGAAAAGTTCCTCTGTTTTGTTACACATGACTTTAGAAAGACACAGCTCTAATACTTTAACTTCCAAAAATGACTTCTCTGTTCCTAACACTGAAAGTCAGTGGAACCCACAGACCTGCAGAGCACCTCAGCTTCCAGCCATCTCTTAGGATGCTGTTAAAAAACATTACAGAATGAAAAAAAAAAACTACAAAAAATTTCTTCTCAGACGTGTATCTTAGAACCAAAGTGAACTGCAGGAAAGAAAACACTGATAAATTGCTATCAATTAATAATGATGGGCACTCCTGGAAGTTCAACAGCCTATCACTGTTTTAACAAAGAGCCTTTTCCATATTTAACCAGTGACTCTGGAGAGGGCAGGAAGACAGACAAACAGCTGCGCCTGACCACAACTTTATGGAGAGGATGAAACAAAGAAAAGGAAGTCCACAGCAGTGACTAACCACAGCGTACATTCACAAACAATGACCACAGGACTCTCAGAGGAGGTCATCTATTTACTTAGGTCCGGAACAACAGACGGCATAGAACCCCAAATGTTTTCAAACCCTCTTTTGTTTACCCACAAATAATCCTTTGGCTTGCCTACAACACTATAATGTTAACTCAACATACAGAATGTCAAGTATTAGCAACTCGCAGGACCCAATGACTCGAAAGGTCGCCCAGGAAGCCTTTCTAGATGTGCCCCCTAATCTGGACCCTCAGGGAGGCATATTGTCTTAATTTAAAAATCATGAATAAGAGTTCAATGACTGTTAAGAGTCTTCCCTAAAGGAAAAAAAATCACTTTTATACAGCAAAGAGAGCCATCGGGAGGTAAACATACTAATTTTGAACACATTTAAGCTGTGGCTTCCTTAAACCCAACAACTGCCAAGCAGACTTTTTATTGTCAAGTTTTTATATTTGCTAAGTTTTCACTTGGCATAAACTTGTACATTAAGAGGCAGAGTAATTTAGACAATCTTGGACACGGAAAAGCAAGCCAGGAGACACACTCCTTTCCTGGCCTCTGAATCACAGGCAACTCTGACCCAGTTGCCAGCAAAAACTTTCATTCCACGGACAGGGAAACGCTTAACAGTTGCAGAAAACAGCCCAGCAGCCACACAGATGCCACCAGGAGGAGGTGACTCTGGTGACAAACTGAGTCCCGTGTTCCCAGAACTAGACAGAGTTGCTTCTGCCACAGACTTCTGACACTTGATAAAACCCCCGAGCTGCTATCAGCTGTCACCACCAGCCAAGACTGAACTATTCCTGAACAACCATACCAAAGTGTTGAACTAGACGTCCTGCCTATTGTCTCTGACAAAAGACCCTCCCTCACTGAACCCCGCCAAGTGTCAGCCCTGTGACTAGAGCCCCAGTCGACCTCGGTGCCAAGTAGATAGTAAGAACTGAGCACATAGCCATGCCCAGCAAATGAATGACAGAGGAACTTTGAAATCCTCAATGGCTGGCCACTGACAAGGCTGTGTGTCAAGAACGGAAGGTTTGCCTACCTGGAGCCCTCTCCGTCTCAGAATGCTGGACTCATCCATCTCCCTCTTTGCTTTCTCTGAGCCTGTCGCCACAGTCTGGCCATGCTGTACTACCTCTACTTGGCCACGCTAATTCAGAGCCTTGCAGCTGCTAAACACTTACATCACGCTCTAGCTGATTGGAGCCTGAAGTCAGCTGGTCCCCGCTTAGTTATTCTCTCCACCAACTTCGGAGATCAGGGATGCTTGCAGTTCGCCGGGAGAGCGCAGCAAGTGGGCTCCGACAGACAGCTAATGTATTTCTCCAGGAGGCAGAGGAGGCTCTCTTGCTATCAGATTGGAAATCGTGGGATCCCTGTTTTGTTCTTCCAAACGCTGACGGGTTACGGTATTCCAGGCAAGCAGGCAAATGGCTTTCAAAGTGGCTTTGGGTCAAGCGCTTTCTGAGGTCAAAGTGGCTTAAGTAAATCAACGCTGACACACACCTCTGTCAAAGCAGCCGCTGATTGGGACCATGAAGAAGTAAAAAAAAAGAAGAAAGAAAAAAGCCAAGCAATCGACAAACAAGCAAAAAACAGGGCAGCACAGCTGGTCAGTCCAGCGGCACCACCACACCTGGCGCTTGTCTCTTCCACCTCTATCAAAGAAAATAAAATGTAACAGAAAATCTAAGCCGCTGCCTGGAACCAAACCGGAGAGCTCAGGGCGCGGCTGCTCCCCAGCCCGACTCTAAGGAGCACGGCCACCCCACCGGATCTCCATTCCTTTACATAAACATCTCTCCCCGCTGGCCAGATCCCGACCCTAAGACACACAGAGAACAGGTTTTAATTCCCCCCCAGCCCAGAACTTAGTTCTGATGATACCTGACCAACATGGAAAAGGGAGGAAGGCAATCTAAAGCCTGTCATTAGCCGGGATATTAACCTATTCACAGTCTTATAGCTGCTGGGGGGTGGGAGGGGTATTTCCGTCATAGGCAATTTCACAGTTTGTTTCAGCTTTGTTTACTCCCCTCATCCTCATCTTATTGCAATTCAGAGCAACGACGAGATGACTATTAGGTTTTCATTACTGGCATGGCACAAGAGTAACAATATGCGATGCCATTAATTTATAATAAATTATTCCTCCTGTGTCTACTTTAAAGATATTTAAATTGAGGGAATTGTTTGGCCCTCAGGGAGACAGGCACTCACTCAGTGGTGTGCCTGAGATCCACCTCCTCAGTCACTATCTCCATTTACAGATTTGTCTCCCAGAAAACCATGGGAAAACTGCCATAAAATTATTTAAGATATCAGCAATTCTTGCATTTCTAGCCAATCCAGAGATCTAGAAATCTCTAGGTGTAGGAGAAGAACGGTCTGGTATCCTCGTACAGACCCCCGCCTCACGGGCGCTCCTTTTCTGACTGTCAGCATGCCGGTAGCCTTGCTATCAATTGATTAGATTATGTCATTAAAAAATAGCTCTGGGATTTATGAATCTAAGCACTGAGCAAAACTGATTGCATTTTACATCGCCAGTCCTTGCATACATCCGCAGACATACAAAAGAAGTCTAGTCGGATGTCCCTTAGCAGGGGCTCAGCACACAAGGGTCAGAGCTTCTGCCACTTAGATGTGTTCATTTGATACCACTTGAGGTAGAAAGCCTTGGAGCTTTTAGCCCTCGCTTACATGTAGAGAAATGATGCCACCTCTACAAGAAGGTGGGGGGGGGCGACAAAACAACCATCACACAAATCAAATCACACCAGTAAACTTGAGCATAAGCCGCAGTTTGAAAAAGATTCATTTAAGGCTGTAAATTCATGTTTAAAATTGAAGGTATAAAAATAATCTGCTCTTTCTTTACAGAAGAGAGAAGCCCAAGTTAAAAGTAGCAAAACAGGCTTGTGGAGGTGCCCGGGGAAACAGCTCCTGTTCTCACTGCCCACACCCCCAGCACTTTGAACTCTTCCTGGAAAGTGGAGACCAAGAGGCCTTTTCAATGGTGACCACAGGAGCAGCACCAGTACCCTTCACTTTCAAGTGGTCCTCAGAGAAGCACCAAAATCTCCCTGAATTACAAGAGCCCTCTCAGACAAAGCCTGGGCAGCAGGAGAGCGGGTGTCTATGCCATTGAAAGTACCTGCTCTCTGCCCACAGACCAAGCAGGAAGGCATACTGATTTTAGGGGAGAAACGCCTTTTTTCTTTAAACCAAAAAGCTTACTATCAAAAGCAAAATCCAATCATGGTTCTTTCACTTAACAAACTAATGCGTTTATTTGCGCACACCATGGTGCAAGCATGGAGGACAGAGGACTTCCGAGGGGGGTGTCTCTCCTTCTGCCTGTCGGATCCGGGGACTGAACTCATGGCCACAGGCTTGGAGGCAATCATCTTGACCCATTGAGAGCCTCCTCAAAGATCCCCTTTCCCCAATAATAATAATATCTGTATCTACCTATTATCTATCTATCTATCTATCTATCTATCTATCTATCTATCTATCCATGCATACTTTGGCTTTGAAGAATATGATCTTCAGCCTGCCAGTGCCTCTAGAAAAAGTAAAGTCTTTTGGTAGAGGGACCAAAGCTCCCACTTAAAAGAGGAACATGGAAAACATTTTTGTTCTTGAAATAAAAACCACATTTTCCCAGCGAAGCAGGTGGGGGGGTCAGAAGTGTCTTTTCTGGGACCAGTGCTGGAAGCTGGTGGGAAGTACGATGGGAAAGAACATGTTCCAGAGACACGCTGGGGACACACAGTCAGGATGTCTGCTGATGTGCTTCCCTGATAAGCAGAGCCCCGGCAGCAGGCACCTTGAAGGTAGAGGCCCCCCGATGCACGGGACTAATAGGATTGTAGCTGAGGACACAGAGTATGTCTCTTAACAAAGGGATATTCTGAGATAAAAATCTAGGTTAGCATTCTACCCTTAACTAAGTCTAAGGTGAAGATTATAGCCATCAAATCTAGTATGAAAAAATATCGATTACCTGTCAAAATGTATCACTTTGAGAAGTGATAGGCGTACATTTAAAAAAACAAAAACAAGCCAGAGGCAAAAACATCTGGGACAAAAATAAAAGACTGCTGAAAAATCACATGAGGCAATAATGGCTCAGCAGAGGGAAAGGTAAAGGGGAATTGCTACATTTACCCTTTGCTACATATTTTCTCATCAAGGTAAGCCATGTGTTAAAATGCAATAAAAACCTCAAGTGATAACACTATTCACAGGTAATAATTGGGATCCAGACTAATTTCCATTAATAAACTTGTTTTTTCCTGTGATTTTATACCTTCCCAGAATGTGTTCACAATACCGAGAGTTAGTTCACAAAGCACTTTCGTCCGCACACAACACCTTTATGCTTGTGTTCAAATAAGAAAACCCAGTGGGCTTTGTCATGCATTGAGTCTAAATCAAGGGGCTTTGTAATATTTGATTTAAAAGTATTTATATGAATACAGCACAAACCCATCAACTATTGGCCTTGTTTACCTTGAGATGCTCAAAATCCATGGTCCCTACAACAAAGGTAAACATTACACTTCAATAATTATTGCAGCTCAGCATCTCCCAAAGACAAAAACAATTCAGAATTCCAATCAGGAAAAGGGGCATCTGGATGCTTTTCACAAAGAGGGTAATAGAGATTTGTAGCCACTATCACAGTGTGGCCTAAGGATTCAGGTCTGGCTCACTGAGGTGTCTGTTTATGGCACATTTGGAAACCTGTCTGCATGAGATCCATGGTGGTTACCCTGAGTCAAGGTTTCCTTTGATTGGATCCATCCTCTGGCAGTTGAATGCTCACTGAGTTTGTGAGAATGCATGTTTTATATAAAACAAGTGTGTGTGAGGTTTCCAGACCTACCCTCTGGACCCCACTCCACTGGCTCCATCTACTGCTCTATGCAAACTAAGCTTTGGCCTTTGAACATTTGTATACCTAGAGGCCCAGTGTCGGGGAGGGGGAGAGTCTCACACCCCACCCTCCAAAAGAAGGGTGGTTCTCCCTCCTACTTGCTACTTGAGCCAGGAGCATGAAGGCAAAGGAGTGCCAGTGTGTTGGCTGAGCCCCCCCACTCCCACCTTATCCCTCAGAGCCCGCAGAGTGCTTTTATCTTTCTAGTATCCTAGATGGGTTCCTGAGTAAGTGTGGTGGTGACAGCTACTTCTCAACTAGGGGTACAGAGAACCAAATATATCCCAAGCATCATATCCTGTCAGTTCCTTAAAAGAGAGAGGAGGTCCATGTCTTATCTGTTCATTTGCCAGGGAAGTCAACGTTGCCAAATAGATACATTCCCCCATTAAACCAGTAATCCATTCATAAAATCACCACTGCTAGCCAATGAATGTGTTTGCTGTCTTCTTAATTAAAAAGTTATGGGTAATATAGAGCACAAAGGAGAAGATCATTCATGAGAAGGCATACAAAGACCTACTGTGGTAACAATGTCAACCTTGAATGGCAGTAAGAGCATGGCCTTGAGCTGGGCGGTGGTGCACGCCTTTAATCCCAGAACTCGGGAGGCAGATGCAGGCAGATCTCTGTGAGTCTGAAGCCAGCCTGGTCTACAAGAGCTAGTTCCAGGACAGGCACCAAAGCTACAGAGAAACCTTGTCTTGAAAAACAAACAAACAAACGAAGAGCATGGCCATGAACTTCGTTCAAGAGCTTTGTTCAAATGCATATTTCTGTGCTCGTACTTTAATTCCTTCTTAATTTCTGTATTTCCATCCCTTTTACTTATAAGTAACGCTGGTTGACATTTATTGATCAGCTACTATGTGCCAACCAGTCACTTCAGTGAATCCCCACAACAGCCCTACAAATC
>LOJH01012442.1:9833-35438 GCA_001685095.1 Ellobius talpinus
GTGCCCTCTTCTGGTGTGCAGGCATACATGCAGGCAGAATGCTATATACATAATTAGACAAATCTTTTTAAAAAAATCTTTCTTGAGGCCTAATTTAGATCTCTTAGAATTCACTTATTTGATGGTTACAATTCTAAGACTCTTATCTCAAAATAAAAAAATAGCTTTTTTTTAGTTTTAGTGTAGTTTTTGGCACAGTCCAGTTACAGAATAATCCCAACATAAACTTGTGAGTTCAAGTCAGCCCCGCACTCAAATAATGTATTGGCTTGTTCACCTGTGCATTTAAAACATCTAGATTTAGGATCTACTCTAAGCATTCATTCTGAGTACGACAAGCTATAAGGCTCATTCTCCAAGGTCTCTCCAGAAGTTTTCTGGCTAAGAATATATATATGAAATATATATACACACACACACCAAACCTGTATCTGCTTAGCTGTCTCACTGCCCCACCCCCGCTCTTATTAATATGACCTGGGGTCTAAACATTTTGATTTAGCAGATCCTAAATTTACAGAAGACACAGTTTCCCTTCCTGGAAGTTTTCTGTGTCCATGTCTGCTGAGCTAGACCTTTGTGGATGGGCAGCGGCAGAGGAAAAGATCCCTCTGGAATGCCATATCTGAGGCCTCCACTTTGTCTAGTCTCAAAATCAGATTATGCAGGAGAGACTCACCAGGGTCCTCTTCCCAAAAGCCCAGCATTTGCGGCCTCCATCTCCTCACGCAGCATCTATTTCACATGCACAGAAAGCTCTTTGAACTGCAATCTGGGAATAAAGAGAATGCTCACCTATTTGCAAAATTTCACCGGAGAACTGTGGGCATACTGAATGTAGTTGGAAATTCACATCTTCCTCCAGCTCTCCAGAGTTTGCTGCTGACTCCATTCATCTTGACATTTAAATAAATATTATTTTATATTTATTTAAGTACTGGGTATAGGCTGGTTCAGTCTTCTCCATTCAGTAAGCCCCTTGTGGTTAGAACAGCTGTTTTAAATATGTGCATTAAATATGTGAACTTTCTATTTCTCAAACACCTACTCCTCTTGGGACACCAAAAGCTATTTAGTAAGAACTGCTTAATTCATAAATAATACCTTGGGTCTGTCTCCTCTCCTCTGGACCCCTAAAATTTTACATTCTTCTTATGGCCCAGACGTCTTAGACACCGCAGCTTTTCTGTCCTCATTGTATGTGGCACTCTGCAGGGCTGAGACATAAATATGAAGCCATCTCTATTGCAACCAAACTCCAATAGTCACTCCTCTCCTTCTGTTCACCAATAAAATTACTACAATTTCTAAAGATTTGCTTTATTTTTAATTCTGTGTCTGTGTCTCTGTGTGTGAACAAGTGTGGGAATCCATGGAGGCCTGGTTGTGAGCAGCCAGAAGTAGTGTTAGGAACCAAACTCTGCAAGAAGGATCAGCAATCCCCCCCCAGCCCCCACCACACCCGTCACCCCGGTTTTTCAAGATAGGGTTTTTCTGTAGCTTTGGAGCCTATCCTGGAACTCATTCTGTAAACCAGGCTGGCCAGAAAGCACTCAGCTTCTGAGCCATGCCCCTAGCCCCGTGATTTACAATTTCAAATGCAATATTCTTTTAACGTCACTCCCGATTTTTAAACTACAAATGCAAAGTAAGTTCAAAAGGGTTGACAACACAAAACACACAAAGTAAAATTAGCCTGCACGTAAGGACCGTTTTTTCCCCGGTTCTTCTCTTAGACACCGGGCTTGCACACCAGGTGGCCCTAAGAACCTCACCAACAATCAGAGGCAGCTCTGAGTTCCAAAGGGCGCAGAGCCTGGAACTGAGATCCCGGCAGTTGTTCTGAGGTCGAGCACGCAGGCCTCTTTGATCTTGGGGGACTTCGAGGGGAGGCTGCTACACTTACTTAAAGGTTGTCCGGGGTCCCACTGCTCTATTACAGACAATACATTCCCGCAGTTTTAAGGGACTCTCCCGTTTCTAAGACGCCTCAAACTTAAGTGTTTTCGCCCACAGCAGCTGCTTCCCGAGCAAGCGAGCGGCTCAGGCTCCCTCGGCTGAGTCAAGGGCTCACGGGTTACTCGGGAGTCGCCCAGATTCAGTTTCTCAAGACCTTGCTTTTCTCCAGGCCAGGGAACCCTCTGGCGTCCTCCGTCGACCTCGGCCACGCCCCCTCACTCCAACTTTGATTTCGGCGCGCGCCAAGCCTGAGGACGGCTGTAATTGGTGGAAGGTGAGCGGATCTCCCATTTGATTGGTTCTCCGGACCCAGGGCTCGAACGCTGGGCGGAGCGTTCTGGGGGCGGGGTCAAGGGCGGAAACCCGGCGTGTCTGGGTCAGTTGGCGTCATGGAAGTGGTAAAGTGTCCGGAGCACGGTAAGGCTCCGAGTCTCCCGAGTCTCAGCATTTCCCTCACGGGCCTGTGGCACTGCCTTGGAGTGGCCGTTTCTGACCTTCTTATCTCCTCAGGGACCGTCTGCTTCTTAAAGACCGGCGTCCGCGATGGCCCGAATAAGGGAAAGAGCTTCTACGTGTGCCGGACGAACACATGCGGCTTCGTGCTGGCCACCGAGTAAGTCTGGAGCCCGATTGCGCCGAGTGACCCATCCTGGTCTGCTTACGTCTCTGGGTCGCGGATTCCTCCTATATTCAGATCCTTCCAGACTCAGCTTCAAGTTTCTAGTCACCTGTCGGACCCTACTTAGTTGTTCCCCCTCTGTCCCAGCATCCTTTGCGCGCTCTCTAGAAAGCGTAGACAAACAGTGGACGTGGGAATTAATTCGCTCGTTTTGCACCCATTTTAGGTCTCCCTTTCTAATGATTGAGGCTAAAAACGTTAGGAGTTAGATACCTGCTTTTTTTCCTGCGTGGTGTGAGCTTAATAATCCAGTGTCTTTAGGGAGTAGTTCTTCAGAGAGATCCAGTTTCTTTAGGGAGCAGCGCTGAAAGAAACATCAAAGATCGATGCGCAGCTCGGGTTCTATGGATGCAAAGGCTGAGACCTGGAAATGTCAAGCTTCTCCAAAGCGAGGAAAGTTAATACTGCCCTCAAGTGTGACAATCGTATATACCAGGTGTCTGCGTTCTCTAAGGAATTAAACTGCGGTATCGTTTAACTAATATTTCTTCCCGCTCTCTTGCCTGCTGAAGTTGGTAGATCAAAGTTATTTTATTCAGTATCATAACTTTATAATGGGTATTAGTGCTAGGATGAGTTGTATGATAGCTCCGTTTTGCATGAGAATTTACTATTTCTAGTTTCTAAATATGTTGAGATTTGTGAGACACAAGCATGCTCATGTTTATAGGAATTAAGCATCAAGGGTACTTAACATGTTTGGTTCAAAATTAGGGGAAATATTTTGGGGAGTGGAGAGATGGGTCAGCATTTAAGAGCACTGACTGCTCTTCCAGAGACCCCAAGGTTGGATTTCCAGCACCCACACAGGAACTAACAAATGTCTGTAACTCCAGTTCCAGGGGATCTGATGCTTTCCTCTGGCTTCCGCAGGCACAACATGTACTTGGTGTATAGACATGCAGACAAAATACCCCTAAACAGAAAATAAAGAATAAGATCTCTAAAAACAAAGCTAACATTTTTGTTTTGTTTTGTTCGAGACAGGGTTTCTCTCTGTAGCCTTGACTAACCTGGAATTTGCTTTGTCAACCAGACTGACCTCGAACTCAGAGATTCTCCTGTCTCTGTCTCCTAAGGGCTGGGATCAAAGGCATTCCCAGTCGCCCTGTGGGAATTAATATTCATACATGGAGGAGTGCCACTCATGGGTGCATGCAATACAAGCTAGGACAGTACTTTCACTTGAGCCTTGAGGTGTGTCTGACAGCGGACTGCAGGCTGAAAACAGGTTCACAGGTCACAGGAGAATGCTTTAGACCTTTACTAAAACCTGCTCCCTCTGAGTGTGGTTCATGTGTTTCTGCTGGAAGCTAGGAGGACATTTAAAAAAATTATGCCAGGCAAGAAGCAAATTAGTAGGTTATTGTTAAAAGTAGGTAAGTGAGTAGCAGTCAGGGACAGTTAATAGGGTATTGATGGGTAAAGGGCAGTGGGAGAACTTAAGGAGAATTCCCAGTGAGTCTACCTTATGACTTGTAGTCAGCCTTAGACTACAAGTCATTCTTGGGAGTATTGCAGTGTAGACGTCATGTAACAGGCAGTTTTAAACTCCTGAGCTGTGAAGGAAAACAGTTATTGTCATGCTTTGCTTTAGGAAGTAGGAAAAGAGAGACTCGGGATTCTTTCCTTAGGACCTACAAGGAAAATGATGTGTGAGATTTACAAGCCACATGTAAATCCTTAGTGTAAAAATCTGTAGTTGGGTGGCTGTGGTGCTACACGTTTGTGAGCCAGGACTCAAGAGGCAGAGGAAGGATTGCTGAAAGTTTGAGGCCAGACTGGTCTCGGTTGTGAGTTCCAGGCCAGCCAGGGCTACACAGTGCGACCTTGTCTCCAAATAAATCAGTAAAAATAAGAATTCAAGTTTGGATCTGACTTCAGACTCTGGCTTCTATTCCTTGTCTCCTAACAATGTTTTTTCCCTTCTAGTATTCCTGTTTCTCATTGTTTATTGCATGAGGACTTCGTGGTAGAGCTTCAGGGCTTGTTTCTGTCACAGGGCAAGAAAGAATGGAGGTGAGTGTCCGTAAGGAGCATCTAGAAGCATTTCTTTTATTCTTTTTTCTTTTTAATCTAAAAGAGTTGCAGCTAGATATGTTTTTGATTGTTCTTTAAAATCATTACTGTAAGACAAGCTATTTTTGCACATTTTGTGCGCCATTTACCTTGTCGCTCCCTAAGTCAGGGTTCTCAACCCAACCCTGGGCACGGGGTGAGGGAATGTGTCAAACAACCCTCTTACAGGGGTCACATATCAGATATTTACATTAGGATTCATAATAGTAGCAAACTTACAGTTATGAAGTAGCAATGAAAATAATTTTATGGTTGGAGGTCACCACAGCCTGAGGAACTGTATTCAAGGGTCACCATGTTAGGAAGGTTGAGAACCACTTGCTAAATGCTGAGCAACTAGTTATTCCGAGAAGCTGATGGTTGATTTCTGGATTATTGGCGGTGTTGTTATTCTTCTTCCATAGCTGTCCCATCGCTAATAGCATCAACCCACTAGCTTGTCAACTTTCAATTCTGCTAATAGAAAAAGGGCAAAGATCTAACATGCTGAGTACTCAATAAAGTGCAGTTTCCCTTGGGAAGGGTGGGAAAGTCCATATTAATGAGAGATGCTATTTGCCGTGAGATTTAAAAAGTAAGTAGAAACTTCCCAGGCATTCCTTGTTCTTTTAAATAAATGTATTGCTTTGGGGTACCGAGGCATGAAATAGCATGACCACTGCAGAGAACTGCACATGTTTGGTTTGGTGGTTATTTATTCAACTGGTTGGAATCAAACCTAAGGCATACTCTGCCCCTGCACTATACCCCTGGCCCTCACTTCAGTGGAGACTTAAGGACAGAAGATTGGCCGAGAAGGCAGGGGTCATACATACATGGTAGTTTTTGTGTAATAGTCTGTGTAATTTAGAATTTATGTACTCTTAAGTCTCTGTCCCCAACCCAAGTACATTGAAACACTTGACATTCTTGTTTAAAAAAAAAAAATCAATTGACACTAAGTTTGGGTCAGTGTCTAAAGTGGCGATTTTTTGTCCATTGGTTCATTTACATATTCTTGCATGGTTAATTATGTAAACTTGTATGTTTTCCAACTTCTTCAAGATTGTGCTGCATTTGTGGGATCCTTGTATTTGCATATCGAATATAGATTCAAATTCTTAAGTTTCTACAAACAAAACTGTTGAGGTTGCATAATTTACAGAGATCAGTTTTGAGAGAGCAGACATCAATATTGACTTTTCTAGTCTGTGAGCATGGTGTAGTATGACTTTAAATTTTTCTCTCAGTGTTTTTAGATAATTTCCATTATAAAGTTCTCATACTCATTTTACTGGATGTGTTCCTCTGGTTATGTTTTTAATCCTGTTGTAAATAGAATGTTGCTGTTTAGATGTATGTGGGGGGATATGTGTATATGTATGTTTGTATGTATGTGGGTGTGGGTGTGGGTGCATGTGTGTAGAGGCCAGAGGTTGATGTTGAGTGACTCTCTTGGTCACTCTCCACTTTATTTACTGAGGCAGGGTCCTCATTGGCCCTGGAGCTCACCGGTTCTGCAAGCCTAGCTAGACAGTTTGTCTTGGGGACCCTCTGTCTCTGCCTCCTGAGTGCAGGGGCTGTAAGTAAGGCTGCCACACCCACTTGGATTTTATGTGGGTTCTGGGGCTCAGAACTTTAGTTTTCACATTTGCAAGGAAGCATTTCATTCACTGAGCCATCTCCCTAGCCTGAAAATGTAATTTAAATGAATGTGTGTGTGTGTGTGTGTGTGTGTGTGTGCAATCTATTTTACATTGTTTTCTGTTAGTAGAGTGGGGCTGGTAGATCTTTATTTGGTGCAGTCTTGTCCTCCTGACACTTAAGATCCCTTACCCCTTGATAAAGAAACACCCACCTCTCCAGGTGGTAGAAGGCAACCAATGGATTTCTAATTTGCATTAAAAGAACCTTGGAGATTATAAATTGAACACAGTGGAGGAAAGGGCAGCTGAGATAATAGCTACCACAGAATGGCAGCCATGTGGCACCTTGTTACCCCTTGTCTTCAATGCCCACCTGCTGTGATTGATTATAGTAACTGTTTTACAAGGTAGATGCAAGACTATTATGAGAGAGGTTAGGAAGGGAATCTGAGTTCCCACAGTTGTGAAGTGGGATTGCAGGGGTTCAAACCCAGCTCTAGCTACTTGCAAACACCACATTCACTGATGGAAAGCTTGAGCTGAGATGGTGAGGCTGAGTGCAGTTATCACTGAGAAAAACTGCCTGAAGAGGGCTGGAACGGCAAGGCATTGCTGGTCGTGCATCTCAGTGTGCCCCCTTCCGGCCTTCTGTCCAGAAGGGTGATGATGGTCTTGATCCCCAGGTTGTGAAGAATCAGCTGTGTGATACAGTGTGTAGCTTGCTTGTATCTTCTTGTTTGGCAACTTCCTTTTTTAGACAGCTTTGTAACCTCCCTTCTGGCACACACAATATCTGGTTAGTTTTTTTTTGTTTGCTTATTTGTTTGTTTATTTCTTTCTTTCTAATTATAGAAGCCATTGCTGATTACTTTCTCCATTTCATTGTTCTTCATACAGAATAAAAAGAACAAACCTGTGCATACTCTCTGGTTATTGTATCATTTTTGTTCTTGACTTTCCAGCCCTTAAAAATGTCTTCTGCAAGGACTGGGAGGATAGCTCAGTAGGTAAACCACTGGCTGTGCAAGCATGAAGACCTGAATCCAGATTTCTGGATGTGGTCAACCCAGACTGTGGTGAGACCTTGTCTCTCTCCCTCTCTCTTTTTAAATTATGGGGGTTGGAGAGATGCTCAGTGGTTAAGAGCACTTACTGCTTTTGCAGAAGACATGGATTCTGTTCCCAGTACTCATAATAGGCAACCCACAACACTTATAGGCCTGTAACTACTTCCAGAGAATTCAGTGCCATCTTCTGGCCTCTACAGGCACTGCATGAATGTGGTACACATATATACACATGCAGGCAAAACACTCACACACATAAAAAGAAAATTAAAACCCCCTTTTAAAAATTGAAAAAAAAAACTCTTAAAGACTTTTTGTAGCCTTAACCATTTGTGTTTTATGCTCCACTAGGTTGTTCTTCCGGTGCACTAGAAGTAAGACGGAGGGGAAGCACTGGTGTGGGGACATCCTGTGGCAGGTAGGATCACCCATCTGCTTTCTGTGTGGCATGTTAAGACAGTGTAGTGAGCTGTTTTGACAGAGAGCACCCCAAGCCCTTAGGAACTACTGGTGTTTATCATACTGCCTCTGAGAAAGCCCTGAAGAGCTGTGTGACTGCTCATTCAGAGAGCCACTGCGATGGGCAAAGTTTCATCATTTACCTCCCATTTCACACAAGTGTTTTCCAGTGTCCTGAAAGTCGTCGGTATCCTCCTACTTAGGGAAAGGAGGCTAACTTCCCCATCTTTTTACAGATCAGTGTTTACATGATTTTAACATGACCTAAATGTAACTAAGGTTCCTAGACTATGAGAGGAGGAGAGGCCCTGCTCACGTGCAGTGCCTGGGGACTAGACCTGGGAAGTGTGATGTCTGTGAGGAACGGAGAAGTACACATGTGGCTCTAAAGGTGCTTGGCTTGGGCTTCACTTTCCTTTGGGCCCTGGAAAGAAGTGACCCTGTACAGAGAAGGAGCAAGACACTGAGAGAAACAGATTCCTTGTGAATTTGACATCTTTCTTTCTTACCTGCAGAAGTTATTCTAGGCATGGATTGCGTTTGCTGTGTCTCCATTTCCTCCAAAGAGGCATTTTAGACAGAAGGGTGGCCTTGTTTTACTTTACAGTATACTGTTTTCCTTGTCCATAGGATCCTAATCCTAGAGAACATCATGGAACCAGCAAGCCTCCACAGGCATCCGAGTTATTTTCTCATTCTCCCAGCCAGCCAAGAAACCCATTCAAGGTGCTTAACAGTAATCAAAAAGCAGCTCTCTGGAAACAGTTGGTCACAGGAGAAGCTGAGGGAAAGGCAGCTGATAAGAAGCTGAGAGAAAAGGAAGACCAGCTTTGGGATCAAAAGAAAGAACAGAAACCCAAGTCTAACTGCAGCGTGAAGAAAGCCCCCTCCCCTGACCTGGTGACAGAAAGACAGTCTGGAGGTGTCAGGAAAGACCCCTCCCCTGACCTGGTGACAGAAAGACAGTCTGGAGGTGTCAGGAAAGAACAAGAGGAGAAAGCAAAGTTTCAGCCCCAAACTAAGAAGACTGAAGGAATAGCTTCCGGAATAGCTTCCAAGCAAGGCCATGGAGATGCGCTTCAACAAGCACGCGTGGTTCCTCAGATGTCAAAGAGCGAGAGTCGAGATGTCCCAAACATGCCAGAACCTCTGAGAGGAAAGGAAACCCAGCCTTTGCCTCAGAAGGTTCCTGGTGAGAACCCAAAAAACAAGGCCCAGAAAGAAGGACACCTCAGCAGGGAGCAGCTCAGGAATGGGGAGACCCAAAGCAGAACAGGGACAGATGCCCCCAGTGCACAGGCCTCCCGGGAAGGAGCTCCTGGGCTTTGCTTGCGGGAGGTCCTCCATGCTGCCTCCACCAGCGATGACAGTGAGGAAGAAGATGGTGTATCCAGTAGGCCAGAGTCCCCACTTCTCTTTGACTTGCCTGTGGACTCCCAGAAGGGGAACCTTCATCTTTCTGATCAGTGTGTGCAAAGACAGATACCTGCTGCCTCAGGTGTCTCCAAGAAGGGCGAGTCTTCTGACCCAGCAGCCCAGCGTGCAAACCTTATAACACAGCTGAGACAAAAGAAGGTGAGTGTAGGGTCTGCAGTTATACTGCTTTTGCAGTTCTCAGCACCCACATCAGGTGACTCAAAACTGCCTGTAACCTCAGCTCCAGGGGATCTCATGCCCTTTTCTTGCCTCCTTGGGCACCTGCATCTACGTCTGCATACTCACACACAGACACATACAAATACATGTAATTAAAACTAAAAACAAACAAAATTTAAAAAAAAAAAGGCAGGCCAGTCTTGACTTGTGCTTTGTCTCTGAAGCAATGGTTCTTAGCCCATGAGTCACAGCCCTGTTGGGGATGGAAGGACCCTTTTACAGTGGTCGCCTAAGACCATTGGATATTTACATTAGGATTCATGACAATAGCAAAATTACACTTATGAAGTAGCAATGAAAATAATTTTACAGTTGGGGGTCACCACAGCATGAGGAACTGTATTAAAGGTCACAGCATTAGGAAGGTTGAGAAGCACCACCCTGAGGTTAGGGTGTGTGTGCAGCTGTGAGACTCTCACAGAACTGAGTAGCTTCCTGAGAGGGCTCTATAGGTGGCCATTTAATACCTGCCTTTCCTATGTCCAGGCTTAGGCAGCTAGTTGGGGTTTTGTTTAGCTTTTTAATCCTGGTTTTTACATTCATAATTACAAGATATTTTTAGAATTTCAGCATGCTAAGCCATTTGAATCTGAAGTTGTCCTTTAATAACTTGAGAGGCCAGTTCTGTTTGATAGGATCTGTTTTTTAGGGCACGCTGGCTGCAGTGAATATCCAGGCTCTCCCTGACAAGGGTGAGAAGTTGCTGAAGCAAATCCAGGCATTGGAGGACGCCCTCAGTGCCCTGGCTCTCTCCCCAGAGCAAGGTAAGATGGGGTTTGCCCCAGAACTCCGTGTTTGTGAACTTGACAGAGACATTTTGATAAAGATTGTGTTTTTTTTCTCCTGTTTTCTTGTTTGCTTCTTAGCTTTCTTCTAATGATATCTATTGTTTATAAAAGTATTCCTACTTCCTGTGACCTGAGCACAGTTGAAGTGAAGCCTCTCCTGACTGCGTCTGCATTGCCCCTGCTTGTTTCTCTCTTTAATCTGTTCTTCCCTTGTCTGTTGAGCAGGAACTAAGGAGAACTGTAGCTCTGGGGAACCACAGCAGAGTAACCACACCAAAACCGTTGCTGACCCTCCGCGCTTCGAGCCTCCCCAGCCCCTTCCCACTCAGGATAGCCAGCTTGCAGGCTCTCTAGGACTAAAGGCAGGCCGCCAGGGCACTGCTGAAGGATCAAGCCAGTGCTCAAGAGGTAAGTCATGGATTCAGTCCTACTGTGACGAGCTGATGCTGTCATTATGTGCTACCTAGCAGCTGTCTTTGTGCCCACTAGAAGGGGAAGCCATTTTTAAATAGAAAGTTGCACATGTGTTAGAGACCTTGATTCTCTATAGAGCCTGGAACAGTTGTTTTAGGTCTCTGAGGCTGGGGTCTGTTACTGCTGTATACCATGTGCCTATCCACTGACCCAGAGGTCGGCACATAGGATAGTGGGGGTGTGTGTGTGTGAAAACTAGCTTATTATGAGGAAGATGGAGCAGCGGCTGTGGTGTTAATCTGTCCCCATATGAAAGGTTGGGCTTGCACTGAAGGAGAACAGAATGGTGTGAGTAGTGGCCAATGATTTACAGACATGCAGAAAGCAGTAATTCCCTAGTTTGCTAAGTTCCCATTGCAAACTTTGCAGACAACTTTGCAGCTCCCAAGCAGTCTTGGCTTTTTTTTATTTTTTTTTATTTTTTGATACAGGGTCTCACTGTGTAACCCTGGCTGGCCTGGGACTTGCTGCATAGACCAGGTTGGCCTCGCGTTAAAGGAGATCTACCTGCCTTTGCCTCCCAAGTGCTGGATCTAAAGGTGTGCGCCTCCACACCCAGCTCCCAGACAGTCTTCACTGTGCTATCTGAAGACTTGGTTTACCAGTCAGGAACTGGGAGTGGAAGTGGGCTGGCAGAAATTAGGACAGCAAAGGCAGTTCTCTCCCAATGAGAACCACTAGAGGTCTAAAAACTTGAAGGGCAGCGTTGCTAGGGAGTGTCTAATAGATGGGGTGGTGTTTGAACTTAGGGGCATTGAGAAAGCACATGCTCACATAGCTAACAGTCTCGGCTGCTTGTTATTCCATTCCATGACAGTGACGAAGTCACCTAGAGAAACATTAAATTATTGCAGGTTATTGAGGTAAAAGAGCATGTGATAAGTCTTGGAAAAAATTCTAGTAAGACAGATTTAAGGCATTTTAGAACTTAAAGTTTCCTGTTGTCTAGAAACCTTGTACCAGAATGCTCTTCTCCCAGAAGTGCGAACAGCTTGGGTAGCTCATCCTTGTGGGATGACAGGGCAAATAGTATATTAGGATACATAGTCAGCTGGTGACCTGCACCTCAGGGATCAACTTTCTGTCTGCACAGAGGACTTCATGCATGGCTTTTACTCTCACTGGCTTTTCATCTTTGAACCCAGAGACCTTTGCTTCCAGAATTACTACACAGCATGACCTTTTTGTCCACTCTTTTTGAGAACTGAAAAACAAATAATCAAAAGTCCCGGAGACCTGGCTGAAGATGTAACTCAGTGGTAGTGCTTGCTTGTCCTGTTCAAGGCCTTGAGTGTGATCTTCAGCTCTAGACAAGGATTAGAATTGTTCTATTCTAAATTATAGTTCATGTGGTTAAGCTAACAGAATGGGAGTGGAGAAGCTTGGGAGGTCAGTAGAGCCTTGGGGTAGGAATTTTCACTCAATACAGATCCATCATTTGGCAAATATTACATTTTTGAGGCTCTATCCAGAATATGATACTTGCCTTGCTTTTTTTGAGAGTCAGGGTGTTGTGTATGTTATTTGTATGGTGCTGTGGGTCAAATCCATGTATGCAAGGCAGGCATTATACTCTGCTATACACACTACTGCACTACATCCTCATCCCTTGGGACATGGCACTTGACACCTTTGGGTAATGCTTGTCTCTTCACAGGCCATATGAACCAACATCGCCTTCGTAATATATGGAAGATCACAAGTGAAGCCATTGATGAACTGCATCGGTCACTGGAGTCTTGTCCTGGTGAAACAGCAGTGGCAGAAGACCCAGCTGGCTTGAAGGTGAGCCAGGAAGCCTAGCAGTGTAGAGTGTCCAGCCCTGCAGAGAGGACTGAAGCCTGCAAATAAATGCCTTAGTGGCTTCTCCTGTAGTTGCCAGTTGTTATTTGTAATGATCTGCTGGAGATGGAGATACACAAAACATATGTGACCCTAGACAGAGATAAAGAGCACCCT
Organism: Ellobius talpinus; assembly: GCA_001685095.1. Taxonomy (NCBI): domain Eukaryota; kingdom Metazoa; phylum Chordata; class Mammalia; order Rodentia; family Cricetidae; genus Ellobius; species Ellobius talpinus. The sequence continues at coordinate 22,579 of LOJH01012442.1, forward strand.
GCAATGTGTCATAGGCCACATATATAAAGTCCAAGAGGAACTCAGAATAAGGAAAACATCATCTGGGTCAGTAAGTACTTTTATGCCTTAAAAAAACTGCAGCTATTTAGAGAGCAAAGAGGATAGAAACAACCCAGGACAGTGAGGTGGTGGTGAGGGAGGAGACACGGGTAGGTATTCATGAATGATGAATAACTGTCATCCTCCCTGAACTGGAGGAGCAGGTCATGCTCCTGAGTAAGGAGAAGCCCTTGCAGTGGAGCCTGGCATTGGCAAGTGAACTTAGGTTTGAATGCTCAAGATGTACTCTGCAGTTGTGGCCACTTTGTGAAGAACAGCGGGTGCTTTGTGAAGGTTCATACTCTCCCAGAGTGCAAGGGAAATGGGAACACAAAAGGACTGGGAGAATTCACTAGCTCAAGGGCTACAATAACCTGTGACCAGCATTCCATACTGGGCTGTTAGGCAGAGAGGAGAGTCAAATATAAGGATCGTGAGAAAGACAGAAAGGCTAGTAAAAGCCGAGTGGCCATCAGAGGTTTGGTTGCAAAAAAAAAACAACGTGACTTCTAATTGAGAAGACAAACATGGGCTTTTAGTGGGTTTGGAGACATGGACAGGCGCGTCCTACTATAGGTGCCAATCATTAGCCGTAGCGAAGGCATCAGCGTAGCAGATGGGAGAAACAGCAGCTCGTGGCAACAGCAAACTATAGAGGGCTCACCTGTATGAAGGAAGAGTGGAATGAAGCCAGGGCCCGCCATAGCCTTCGTAGGAATTCAGTCTGACATTTGACTTGTTTTGGTCAGGTCCCTTTGCTTCTCCACCAGAAGCAGGCACTAGCCTGGTTACTGTGGCGGGAAAGTCAGAAGCCTCAAGGAGGGATTCTGGGTAAGTTTATTCTGATGAGAGCCAACAGTTGCGGGATTCTTAGGCACTAGGTTAGCCTGGCTGCATTGTTTTACTGAATGTCACAACAGTGTGAGGAAGGTGTGTCCACTTTTTTCAGATGGGAAGCTAAAGTGTAGAAATGTTAAGAACCTGGTTAAAAATACAGAGCCTACCCAAGGAAGTGTTGGCAGCCAACGTTAGCTGCCCCTGACCAAGTAAGAGGGTTTGTTCCTTGCTGGCTCCACAGTCTCTAGAAGCTGTGGAACATGAGAATGGGGGCCAGCATTCCAGGAACACAGGCCATCGCCACAATATCAAATTGGTCATGACTTTGCTGAGTGTTGAAGGAAGCTAAGGCCACCCAGTGTCAGCTCTATATGCCCTGGGTTCAGAGATCTGTACTATAACATCTAGTCCATCCCACTACTGTAACTTCCACAAATCAAAGCAGCAGAAGGCTCATGGGACAAAATCCTGGAAGCAATCTTTGGGCACACTTACATCCAAGTAATGGGTTGGAGGATGTTTCCAGCCATCAAAGCATTCTGGAACCTCAGTGCCCACGGGAGTTTTCTAGGAGCTCGTCACATAGGCTGTTTCATCCCAGTAGACACCAAGATTCCATCTTTCTGAAGGAAAGGCAGTGTTTGGCACAGAACCACATCGTATACAAATGGTATGGGCAGAGTGAGTCCCTCCTTCATTCTGAAATGTGAGAGTCTTCCTTACATGTTCCCTCCAAAGGCTAAGGGCAGCCTAGCCTAACGTTGGGAGCAGGGCTCTCAGGTCGGCGGACAGGCTGCCCACATTGACTCCTGAGCTGTGGCAGAAGCAGAACTTGAATCATAGCCCATGTCCTCAAATTTTACTTCTGCTTGGCCACAATGATGATTTTGAATGAATCTAGCAACCTGAGTGAGCCTGTGTGTCACATGTGGTATGAAGAATAAGTTAGGTAAACTCAGTGACTTGGTACAGGGACAGTGCATGGCACAGACAGTGTCAGGACTAGTGAGTTGGCTCAGCAACCAACACATGTAAAAGTCTGGTGACCTGAGCTTGATTTTTGAAATTCACGTAAAAAGTGGAATGAGAAAACTGATTCCACACATGTGTCTTGGTATGTGATGTGCATATTGCGCACACATGCACACACACATGCATGCATATATGCACATGCACACACATGTATATAATGTGTTCAGTTCTGACCTTTGGTAGATAAAAGAAGTGCATGATGAACTGTTGGAGCCATGGCAGCATCAGTAGAGTAGGTTATAGGGTATGTTAGCTCGACATTGTTGCTTTTGGAAACAACAGAAAGACCAAATGACATGGAACTAAGAGTCACTCAATCCACTGTTAGAAAAATGCCACTGTAGCAGAGAAACTGGGGTAGAGCAAGATCTAACTATTGTGTTCTGAGTGTCTGACCTAGCTCTCCATATAAAATAGCAGATCATCTTTGCAAGAGCAAAGATCCCACTGGGGCAGGGAGCGGGTAGGGATAGGGAGTGGGTCAGGTTCTGCCAGAGGAATCTTCTGAAGTTGTGTTGACTCTCTGTGTCTTATTTTCCAGCGGATGATATGGGCTTAGGAAAAACCCTGACAATGATTGCACTCATCCTAACCAAGAAGAATCAGGACAAAAGCATGACTGTGACGTGGCTTTCCAAGAATGGTAGATAGAAGCACCTTCTGCCATTTCCAAGAATGGTAGATAGAAGCACCTTCTGCCATTTCCAACCATATTTGAACCAACAGAGGGAGAGTTTCAAGCCACAAAAGAAGCATCTAATTAATTTGTTAAAAAACCGCGTTGGCTACTTTCCTGTGGTTTTTTAAATGCTGAATATGCCAGTTAATGACCTCCCTCCCCCCCATTTATTTAAACTTAGGAAAAGTTTTCTGGAGGTAAAATAGTTCAAAAACAGTAATTACTGTTTTCTGTTGATGTTGGGAATAAACTCTCAGGTAGATCCAAATTAATGGGCTTTTTAAAGTGTGAATATTCAAAATGCTCAGTATATTCAACAATTGAATATATATCATTGAATGTAACATATCTTCATGAAGATGCTATATATTATCTGTTAATGCTGTAAATTACTGTGAACATGCATACAGGTCCTGCTTTGCTGTGTGGGTAGAAGGATGTGTTCTGCTCTCAGGGCCCATGGTAAACACTGTTGCAGCTGGGCCTCCACCCTTGCTGTGCAGCACACAGCACACATGGAGATGAGGAACAGTGTGTATCACTAGATGATTCCAAATAGCATTGATTTGTCTTGGAAGAGGCTTTTTCTACTTACATATGGGCTCTATTTTACATGTAGTTTTTGGTGTATGTATGTATTTTTTGATTTATTTTTTGTGGCTTTTTTTGAGACAGGGTTTCTCTGTGTAACAGCTTTGGCTGTTCTGGAATTCACTTTTAGATCAGATTGGACTCTAACTCACAGAAATCCACCTGCCTCTGCCTCCCGAGTTCTGGGATTAAAGGCATGCGCCATAACTGCCTGACCTTATATTTACATTTTAATGTGGAAGTACATTAAATTAAGATTTTCATGGGAAAAGCACCAATAATTCCCTGTAGTTAATCATCTCAGGACGCCTTAGGAAAGGGCCTGCTTCCACTTCTGGCCACTGTGAAAGAGCATTACTTTTTAGATGGCCACATACTGCCCACTTTCCTCCCTGTCTTTACACTCAGAATCTACATTTTTATAGGAGAAAATAAATAATTAAGTGCTTTGGTTTAAATTTGCTTCCATTTCCTATTCCGTTTGCTTTGTGTAGAAATAAAACAGTAGTTAAAAATATTGATTGAAGGGATAAAGTCAGTCAAGAGGAAGTTACTGCTCAAGGCTGTTCAATAAAAATAACTAGTTATTGCTCTCCCCTCTCAAGACTCCTCTGTTTTTACCTCCAACGGAACACTAATTGTCTGCCCCGCTTCCCTGATCCATCACTGGAAGAATGAGGTAGAGAAACGTGTGCACAGCAACCGACTCAGAATCTGTCTCTACCATGGACCAAACAGAAGTCGGCAAGCAAAAGTGTAAGTCGGAAGTGCTGGGACACATCTGCAACCCATCTAAGAGTCCTTTTGCCTTTCTGCTTGCCCGTTTCTTCTCTTTGTCAGGGCTAATGATGTGTGTGGAAATTTTCAATCTTTTTGTCAGACAGCCTGTGCTCAGATTCATCTTGGTTCAGTGGTTTTATTTTGCTGCCTGCTGGTCACTCCCTGGCCAAAGCTGCCATGTGAGTGGCTTGCAGTGCCTGAGCTGCCTCCAGGTGGCAGCCACATCCCCTGCTAAACCCTGGGGAATAGAGAAATGTCAACATCTCTCTTGGGCACTGAGGTCTGAGTCTAGAACTCATCTTCCATTTCCCTGAGCGTGAAAGGAAGCACCTAGTCTTCCACACTGACTTGGTAGCATCTGTCATCCGCCTACTGTAGGCCGTGTGCATGTGTGAGTGTTTATGCTGCATTTTCATACATAAACGATTCCAAAAGTTTAGACTTAAGAGTTTTAGATGCAGAACTGTTAGACTTAAGTAAAAATTCTTAAAAGGGGATGCTTGGGCAGGAGAAAAGATCACTCCAGATGGTAATCTGTATCTTATGGTTCTAGAGGTGTTGGTTTCGATTTTCTTTCCAGTGCAGGGGATTGAATACTTGGAGCATTCTGGGTAAGCACCTATCACTGAACTACATCTAGACCTGCCTGTTAATTTAAAGGAACTGTTTTCTGTTTCTAACTGGGATGTGAAAATCTGAGGCAAATATTTTCTGTTTAACCAAGGATGAGAGCATTGCTGTTCCTCCTCCCACATGGGTGCCCTCCCACCTTTGCCACTGGATATTTTGTGTCCCACAGGACTGTACAGGTGTCATCTAGTGGTCAATTACCAGATTGGTGACTTTTATTTTTAAATACATATATTTTAAACTTTTAAATGTTTATTTATTTTTTAATTTTTAAAGATTTGTTTATTTAATGTTTATGAGTGTTATGTATGTGCACCACATGCATGCAGGTATCTGTAGAGGCCAGAAGAGGGTGTCAGAGTCCCTGAAACTGGAGTTACTGGTACTTGCGAGCCACACAATGTGCTGGATAACCTGAGCCGTCTTGAGAGTCTGACCTTAATCTGACAACTCACCTGTTGTCATGGTCAGTGCACTCCTGGCAGGATGCAGCCTTTGCTGTCACCCACTTCTGCTCTGGAGCCTTAGAAACAATTGGAGCTCACTTGATTTGCACTTGGAGCACAGCGGGCTTGTACTCAGAAGACATCAGTCACTTATATTTTATGCTGAGGATTCATAGATGGTACTGCCATTTGGAATTAGGTGTATCATTTTACACCTAAAGAGTATTGTTGTCTCTGAGGTACATGATATTAAATCTATTCAAATACGATTCATGCCTTTCTTAGGAGCCTTTGTCTGTAAATAATGTAGGAGGTGAGCTGAATGCTTACTCAGTGAAGCTGAGAAACCCAGCCTGAGTTAATAGGTTTTCACAGACCTGTTGTAAAGTGGTAGTGAGAAGGGACCATTGGCATCACCCACCTCAGATCATTAGATACCAGTCTCCAGCCCTGCTCTACTCTGTTCTGACCAGGTCATTGCAGACTTACTGTGACTGTAGCTAGAGATTTTCTTTTCTAGCTCACTGGATGGGAAGAGTTCTGGCTACATTGAACATACTGTATTAAAAATGATCACATTGGTAAGAGGTAGAGAACTCTGGTAGAGAACCTGCCTCATAGTTCATATGTTCATACACACACAGACAGGGAGAGTGCATGTGTCTACCAAGGGCATAATTACTCAGTGTCAGTTCTGCTATCATTTCTTCCTGCCCTACATTTTGTTTTTGCAGTACTGGGAGTTGAACCCAGAGCCTTGAGCGTACTAGGCAAGCACCCTACCACTGAGCTATTCTTTCTCCCCAGTTCCCTAGGCCTTTTTATAAAGAAGTCAACTCTGCCTGTGGCAGGCTCCAGGAGGAATTGTTTACTGTTTGCTTTGTATTGTATCCATGCAGGCTCTCTACGTATGACATCGTGATTACTACTTACAGCCTTCTGGCCAAGGAGATTCCCACAACGAAGGAAGAGGGAGAGGTCCCAGGTTCAAACCTCAGTGTGGAGGTGAGGCTTGGGGATGCCAGGGAGGAGAGGCTTGGGGATGCCAGGGAGGTGAGGCTTAGGGTGCCAGGGAGGAGAGGCTTAGGATGCCAGGGAAGTGGAGGTGGAGGCACACATAGTCTAATGGGAGAGATAGCAAAGGTATTTTCCTTCAAGGAGAAGAATCTTCCAAATATTCCACCTGTGGAGTCTTTCTTCCTACTGCTCTTTCTTAACCTGGCCAAGCACCCAGTGATAAGTTAGTACTTGGCACAGAGTTCAGCTGTTTTTAGAACTAAAGGAACATGCCCTGTAGTTGTGGTAGTGATAATCACACATGGATGCAGAAGAGTCTCATTCACTGTTTTCAACTATATAGGGTATACTCTTGTGTATGTTTATGTTTAGTGTGTGTTACCCTGTATTGCCTGCCTTTCCTCTGCCTCCAGAAAGGGCCTTACAAATAACAGGGCTGCAGGTGGGTCGGAGACTGAAGGATGATCTTGAAAAGTTCTTAGTTCATAGGCAGATTCAGGGACTCTTGGCTGATGTGCAGGCTTTATTGTATAATTTTGTGAGGATTTCTCTATTTTGGGCGATTTATAGAGTATTTTCCCAACTCACAACCAACCTCAGTGCCTTTCCATGGCTATTGAGATAAACCCCAAGTTCCATTACATAATGTCTCAGGTACTGTCCAGTCTTGCACTCTCTCTAGCCTTCATCTCTCCTCACCTGCTCCCTCCCCGTGGCACTGCACACTCTGCTTACCTGCCACCGTCTGGTTATCTCTGGATATTGCTTAGCCACCCCTCTTTCCTCGGGTGCATCTTCCCTAAGCACTTTCAGGAAGCCTTTCTGTACTGTTCCATTCAGCGTTTGGATGAGTCTCCCTGGTACCTGGTGCTCACTCGGTTGTGGCTGTTCAGCTGGGGGGGGCTCTGCTATGTGGGGAGGAGAAGCCCTGGTGTGGCAGACTTCCTCTGCCCGGTAGTGAGTGACTTCTGTGTAGACTTTATGTTCTGCTTGCATCTTTCCCTCTTGTTGGACTTTGAGTTCCTTGAGGGTGGATATATTTTAGTGAACGAATGAATTTTCAGCCTTCTACCTAGAGTATTCCTGGCCAAACATAGTTAATACTGCTACTGAATCTGGGTTGAAGGAATAAATAAAAACTCAAATTACAAAGCATTTTACCTTAGGATTTTAGGTTCAAAGACAGACTCTTAAGTGACCATTTATTTGAACTTTTTGAGAAGTTCGCCCTTGGTTTCTGAACTTAGTTCAGTGGGAGGGTCTAAGCAAAGTAGAGGGTCAGTGAGGGTGCTCAGCACTTACTGGTCGTGTCCCCTCATCTCCTTGAGGAACATGCATGTCCCCAGGCTGGTGTTGGCTATCACTTTGTCTCTTACAGGGCATCTCAGCACCTTTGCTTCAAGTAGTCTGGGCTCGAATCATATTGGATGAAGCTCATAACGTGAAGAACCCTCGAGTCCAGACATCCATCGCTGTGTGTAAGCTACAAGCTCAAGCCCGGTGGGCTGTCACGGGAACCCCCATTCAGAACAACCTGTTGGATTTGTATTCACTAATGAAGTGAGTGACCTCATTAATGTGAACCCCCATCCCTAGCCTGTAACCCTTTGTCATTATTTCACGTGTAGTGATGAAGCTCTAGTGTGTCTGTGTCCAGGTTGTCCTGTGTAGCAGGTAGTGAGCTTTAAAGGCAAAGGATGGATACGCATGAGAAAGTATTGTCAATTCACAGGCTGATACTAGTATTTTATATTTATGTAAAAGTACAGAGCAGCTTGAGTTAAAGGAAGCAAAAGTTACCGTTCTTCAGTCTAGTGACTGTTTTAGGCTATTTTGCTTTAAAATAATTGGACTAAGGGCAGGATTGCAAACAGAAAAGAATGCCGATTTCAAAATGCTTCTTTTCAAATGTGCCCATAAAAGGCTTTGGCATTTCTTTGCTAACATTGATGCTTTAGTAATAAATTCTAGCTGTGTATATCCTGTTGTGACTGTTTTCAGTGTTCATGTCAAATGCACATCTTTACAATGTGGTTCTCCTGATTGGCGTGTGTCCATTTGGCCTCAGACATTGCTATGGAATTCATTTTCAGATGGGATGGGGTGACAGAGGTAACAGTTCTGGTTTGTTTTCATTGTGTCTTACTTTGAACACTAATTCCATCTTCTCCCTGCTCTTCCTGGCCCTACAAAAGGTTTCTCCGCTGTTCCCCGTTTGATGAGTTCAGTCTTTGGAAGAGTCAGGTTGACAATGGTTCAATGAAAGGAGGAGAACGGTTAAGCATTTTAACCAGGAGCCTTTTGCTGAGGAGAACAAAAGACCAACTGGATTCCACTGGTAAACCTTTGGTAACCAGTTTTCTGCCTATCCCCAGCGAGGCCAGGGAAGGAGGGTGACCAGGACCTCAGGTAGACCAGCCTTGTGTCAAGAGCCTGTCCCTTCTAAGGAGACCCTCCTTAGAGCAGTCCCCGATGCTGTGTTGGCACAGTCCTTTCCAGGGAAGGGAGCTGCTGTCCAGAGGTTGGCATGAGAGGGTCAGTGTGCTAGGCGTCTGCTCTGAAGTATCTGTTGGTTTACAGAGCTTCCTCCTCCCATTCCAGGTGCCGCTGCCCCAGCGTAGATTTCAGCTGCACCTTTTAAAGCTTTCTGAGGACGAACAGGCTGTTTATGACGTCTTTCTTGCAAGGTCCAGGTGGGTGCTGTGAAGAAGCACCTTCTCTGGTGCTTTGGTTTTCCCTTTCTTAGCTTGGGGAGAAGTCTAGACTTAGGTTTCCTTCAGTTTCACGTATGATCCTAACCTGTTACATCTTTATATTCCGGAAAGCCTCCAAACTCTGCATTTTTTTCTTATTGCCTTTTCTCCCTCCTCCCTTCTCCTTGATTTTTCTCTTTCTCTCATACACATTGAAGGCAGAATCTTGACCCGACTTTTAATTGGCTTGTTTACATAGAAATCAGGGTACAGAATCTCTGCTCTTTTGGGGCTATTTTGGATGACTCTCTTTGACCTCTAACCTACCACCCAGCATCTCACTGGAGCTCAAATCAAAAATAGCTTTGTAATCTTTCATATTGTTTGTTCTTGCACTTTCTCCAGAACTCTTGTCATTCCCGGAAGTCTCCGTTTGCTCCTTTCTGCATGGCACTTTCCGTTTCCAAGGATGGTTTTTGTCTTCTTGTACTTTATACTTCCTACAAATTTTTAAAAGTTTTTGTTTTGGGAATAATGATAAAAATAATTGATTATTGCTTTTTCTGTGGCTCCTGTTTGCTGTGAGCTGAGCATTGTTTAGCCAGTGCATCCTATAACCTGCCCAGACCCCGCTCCAAGTTAAGTAGCCGCCTCTGTAAGCAGTCTAGCCTTAGTGACCGTAATATGTGTATTTCCTTTCTTGTTCTGAGATAGATCAGCTCTCCAGTCCTATCTAAAGAGACACGAAGGAGGAGGCAGCCACCCTGGAAGAAGCCCTGATAATCCATTCAGTAGAGGTAAGCCAGGGACATTCAAACATGTAGCCACTGAAGGGGGACTACTAGCCGTTAAAATAGCAGAAACAGCTTATGGGCCCCAGGTACCAGAGAGACTACATGTTATCAAAGCTTGTTAAGCCGGAAGAAAGTACATTGATCTCAAAACATAAGGACTTCTTTCTGTTTTTTAAATCTGCATTATTTAAAATATAGGCAAGGTGACAGAAAACCCCAGTACTTCATCTGACTCCATAAGCGTATGTTACAGAGCTGTTAAGGCTCAGCTGATGAAGGTGCTGGGCACCAGGCCCGACAACCGAGTTCAATCCCTGGGACCCATGTAGTGGAAGGAGGGTGGAGCTGAGTTCTTCTGATTGTCTTCCAACCTCCATGTGCATACCATGGCACACATAGCACCCAAAAACTTTTTCTTTAAAAAGTATGTCACAGCTAAATTATTGAATCTCAGATCAAAAACAGGTTAACCAGCCTCACTCAGTTCCCAGTTCTTCCCAGATTTTCCTATTTTAAATCCTGCCCTTTTTCCTTCCCGGGACTTGTCTTCTCTCTTGGAAGTGGCGCAGGAGTTTGGGTCCAGTGTGCCCCAGTGTTCCAATCCAGCAGGCTCACAGAGACCCAGCACCGTGCACGTCCTGTCCCAGCTTCTGAGACTTCGTCAGTGCTGCTGTCACCTCTCTCTGCTGAAGTCGGTGAGAGAACACACTGGTCCATGGTTTCCAACTTAGGGGTCATAGCCCCTTGGGGTCAAATGACCCTTTCACAGGAGCTGCCTGGATCATCAGAAAATACAGATGTTTACATTATGGTTCATAACAGAAAATTACAGTTATGAAGTAGCAATGAAAATAATTTTATGATTGGGGTCACCACATGAGGCACTGTATTAAAGGTCACAGCATGAGGACAGTTGAGAACCACTGCTCCAGTCTACTGTCACTTCTGGAGTCCTCCACAACCGGGGCCCAGGCTCTCAAGTGAAGGAAGACGCTGGTCTGCAGGACTTTAATGGGTGGAGAAGAGACTGATTTCTTATACTTTATATTAATGTTTGTTAGTTTTCACGATTCCCATAGCAACGGATTTACTTTTTTTTTAAAATCATTTTATGTCTGTTTGTTATAGTTACACACTGTTTTAGACCAGGGAGTGATGTTGTGTTAAGGAATCCATTTGTGAATGCTTTGGTGTCTCAGAATGTCATAAGCTTATGTGGTGACTGTCGGTCAGTCCTGAGGCTTATGAAAACTCAAGCAAAAACTGGAAGGTAGCTTTACTCTAAACAGAGGCACATCTAGAATCCTCACTACAGCATCACTCGTTGTAGAGGGTTAGTGCTGTCCTTTGACTGTCAGCTATGAAAACAGGATGACTATGTAACCTGGCTGACAGGCTTGAGCTTGGTGAAGCCCTTCAGGGACATGCTTCAGGCAGGGCCTTTCCATAGGACTAGAGATAAAAAAGATATATTGCTCTTGAGTGTTAGAAGTCAGCTGGAAAGAAAGCTGCTACCTTCTGTCACATTCCCACCCCTCTCTCTGTTCTTCCAAGGCCCTGGACCCGACAGAACTGGAGAGTGAAGGCCTCAGCCTGTCCCTGGAAGAGCAGCTCAGCGCTCTGACCCTGTCTCAAGTTGAGGTCTCAGAGCCGTCAGCCACTGTGTGTCTTAATGGCGCATGCTTCAAAGTGGAGCTTTTTGACAACACACGAAGGAGCACCAAGGTACATTCGTCACCTGTGCTTTCCACAAAGATGTAATTACCTTTCTTGCCTGTGTTGGAGTAGCTCACTTGTGCACATGGGAAGAGCAGGTGAGAGCGAAGTAAGACCTCTCAGGTTCTAGAGCCCGCTCTGGGCTTCAGGCCGCACTTTGTCAGAGAACTCTAAAGCCTTCCTTCACGGTGGGCTTTCAGAGAGTGATTTGGGGCAGCTCTCATCAAGGAAGAGTCTCTGTCACAGAATACTGGGAAGGGCTGCCACTTATGCTATAAGAGGGGACTGAATGAGCAGTTTGTTTAGGGAAAGCTTGGAAGGTAAACTTCGGAGACATGGCCCTGGAGACTAGCGTTCCAGTGACAGTGGCTCTGACTTGTTGGAAGGCTTCCGTCTGGGAGTCTTGTTTTCTCAGAGCGCTGTCTTCGTTAGTCTTTCAGCTCTAGTTCATAAAAGAGTTTTAGAGCTAAAGGGCTTTATTACAGGAAGACAAAACTATGCTGCAACCAGGGGCCTGCCTCTCTGTTGGCTTACAATATGCTTCATTAGCCTACGTACCCTCAAAGTAGGGCTTGCTTTCTCTGTTCCGACCTTGAGCTCCTTTCCCAACCTCAGCCGCTCTTACCAAAGCTTTTCTAAAGATGTGAACTAGAAAGGAAGTCACTGATGAAACAGAATCATACCAAAAGAGAAACACCGCCTCTTAACTAAAATCTGAAAGGTTATGTTTGTTTGCCTGTGTTATTTTGTGTGTGTTCCTTGTCGATTATAGAAATCAGAGGATAGTCTGTGGGAGCTAAATCTCTTTTTTTTCCACCAGGTGAGGCCCAGAGATAGAACTCAAGTTGTCAGGCATGGCAGCAAGCACCCTTACCTGCTGAGGCATCTTGCTGTCCCTTAGCTAAAATTTTAGAACATGTACCTAGGTATTACCATAAATAACTGAAAAATAGTAAGAGCTCTCAGTGTGACCAGATTGTATACTCTAGCATCATTAGAGTTAGCTGCTATGGCCTTGCCTGTACTCAGCTTCTTAACGCGAGCCCATTGGTAGATTCTAATCATGTTAGGCTTCATGTGGGCAGAAAGTGGCTCAAAGGCAGCAGAGCTCTTGTGTTTTCGTCTTAGGCCAGAGCTTTCCCTCTTCCAGAAGTGTTCTAGAGGCCAGGAACACAGGAGTGAGCCAGGCGTGTGGCATTCGGCTCCTCAGAGCTGGGAGCAAAGGATGATTGCTAAGCAATGACTGTGACGTGTGATCAGAACCATGACAGTAGAGACAAAAGTGGAACATATGTGGTAGACACCTAACCCACACTTAAGTTGGGGAGGCTTATATGGTCAACAGTATGGCCAAACAAGCCCTGAACAATGACAGTACCAAATAGACATACTAATGTGGCAGAGAGAGATCTCACAGGGTCCTATCCCAACACAGAACTATAGGCAGCCAAGCACAGCTGCTGAGAGATGAAGCAGTCTCTCCCAGCAATGCAACCCCTCATTAGTTATCCAGTCCAAAGTGGTCAGTGATGTAATGATGTAGGAGTGTCTTCTATCTATCTGTTGCTTTCATTGGTTAATTAAT
>LOJH01012443.1:0-13388 GCA_001685095.1 Ellobius talpinus
CTCTGTCATTTGTTGCACATTTTGGAAGTTGCTTGATTGCACTTCCTTTTTACTCAATTATTTCCCTTCTGGGATCTTCTATGGGGTTGAAGAATAGATAGTTGTAGTTACTTTCCTCTCATTACTTGGCTAAGTTATTTATTATACAAGATTTAAACTCATTAGAATAGGAAAATTTTTGAATATATTTTTCTTATTGTATATAATTTTATTTTAGGCTTAGAACTCTCTTATTTAAACAAAAGGGGGAGGTGCTGTAGGAAATCCTACAGCCAGTAGTAGCCTTTAAGTTACCTGCCCACTTTGGCATGGCCTCTTATACTATTTATACCAATGTAAAGCATGTGTCCAGCCTCTTTTCTAGCTGTAGGATTCAATTGCTGTTCTCCATTCCAGCAGAGGGTATTGATTTGTGAGTCTAACCCTAAATAAATGACAATATATTATTCTCAACTCTGAGATAGTTCGGGATTTCTTCTAAGTGTCCTTCTTCAATCTCTTAACTGTAATCTCCTATAAAATAAAAATAAAAATCAGATCACATAATTCCTGTTGTGGGAATTCAATTCAGACAGCCAATTTTATTGAAAATCATTAGCCCAATGGATATGGTCTTCTCTGGTTGTACATGTCATGTATATCCAAATAAAAGGTGAGGGCAGAGTGAAGGATGCACTCTTTTTCAGAGGCAAGCTGGCAGCAAGACACAGGAACACACATGACTGGTGACTTGGTTCTCATCCCCTTTTGAAATGAGCAATGGCAGAAGAAGCAAGATATTGACAGTGTATTGGCTGGATTTGCAGTGGCAGCAGGTTTGTTTTATATTGTGCATGTACTTTATTGATTGGCACCTGCTAATAAATCTAACCTGATCACAGAGTTCCCTGACTCTTCCACCATATAATGACACAGAATATAGAATGTTGTGGGAATTCATTCATAATTACACAGACAATACACTGCCATTCCAAAATGCAGGAAAGGAAGCATAGTGAGAAAGTATTGAACCAAAACAAATCAAAAACCAGTGGGGCAAACATCAACTCTCCAACTCCATGTCTGATATCAAAATGCTCTTCAGATCTCCAACTTCTTTCAGGTTTGTTGACTGAAGCACACTTCTTTCCCTTAGACTGGTTCCACTTCCTGTCACAAGCTTTCCTCAGTAGGTATTTCACAGCTCTAAAATCTTCAATATCTTGGAATTGTCAAGGCAATTCAGGCTTCAAATTTACAGTTTCACACAATGCACTCTCTAGGTTTCTATTCAGGCACAGCACTGATATATACCTGGCCTCAGAAGCATTTCTTAGGTTCACAGGTAAATTCCTTAATTCCTTTCTTCTATCATTGACACTGAACCAAAAACCACATGGATAAACTGCAAGTTCTATTGTTGCTGGGACTGAAACATGACTCCTTCATTCAACTAAATCTTCACCAACTTTCTGTCTTCCATGGTTTCTTTCACTGCCTAAGCTTGGCTGTTCTGGAACCTGAATCAGTAGACCAGGCTGGACTCCAACTCAAAAATCTGCCATCCTTTCAAGGGCTAGGGCTAAAGGCTTGTGCCAGCACACGGGACTCTAAAATTTTGCTTAGTTCCTTTTCACAAGTTGGTAAGTTAGCAGAGTGAGATCTTGCCCACTCCCTTTCTTCTATTGCTTAATCTGTTTATCTTCTTGAAAAAAGGATGTATCTTCATTCCATTTTTTGTTGTTCCTTTTCTCCTCCAATATTTTTCTCTGGAGCAATACAAAGTTTTAGAAAATCAGAAAGATTAATTTTACAAAGTTGAACACATCTTTTAAAACACACTAAATTTTATAAATTGAAAATAATAGATGAATTTCACACTATGTAAATATCACATTGATTTAAAAATCTTTCACTACATACATGAAAGTAAAAGCAAGTGCTATATTGGAAAGATAAGGAAAAGACAGTCTTGATATGATTTGTAAGAAAAGATATACCTTCATCTATGATGAAGTAAGTGTATTGTTACTATCCTGGCATAATTGGCTGCAAGGGAGAGGAAATTAATCAGACTGGCTTAAAATGTATCTGATAGTGCACAAAAAAACTCACGAGAAAATAAATAAATAAAAACTATTTCTTCTATGCCCCTCCCTAAGCTTTTCGTTATTCACACTGATTAGTAGCATCTGGATAATGTGCTTTTTTAGTAGACAAAAGGGCAAAATAATGTATATGGAATGTTTTCCACTTAATTTGAAGGTTTAACTTCAATTATCTGCTCATACTTAAAACATATATATTTAACTCATGCCCCAAGGGTGGTTTTAAAGTAGGTTACTGTGCAGAGAAACACTAGAAGAATGAATGGGAGAAATACAAAGTGGGACCTTGCCACATCTACTAGCTGTTCCCTTAGGGAAGACACTGCCTTTGTCTGCACCATCAGGTGCAGAGATAGGAATAAGAGATGGGTTTTCAGAAAATAAGTGATAAAAAAAAAGACCGAGTTGAATATTGTTCATGAAATATAAATGGGACTTTAATAGAAAACAGAGAGAAAGCAATTCACAGAGGGCCCAGAATGCAAAGAAGAGAGAGTCATGCCTGAGATCTACAGAATGAGACTGACAGATTTTCTGGCTAAGTAGCTAAACAGATTGGCTAAAAAATACAGATGTGCAGTGTATACTGTAAAGTCCCTGTGATTCTGATGGTTGTGAATACCCATCTCAGTGGTATACAAACTATTGAGGTTCTCTTGTGAATAGGAGTTGATGATTTTTCTTTTCTTTTTGTGGAAATTAAAGATATTGTGTATGTGAGTTAATAACAAGAAGCTTTCTTTTAAGAATTTTGGTTAAGTCCTATATGAGAGAAGGGATATGAATCAGGGAAAATGCAGAATAAACAATGTTTAGTTCTGACACTGAAGAAATAGCTGTGTCTTTGAGAGTGCTCTGGAAATGGTGGTGTTTTAGGAAGTGCTGCAGAAATGATGGTACACTATGAAGCTTCATATATTTTGTTTATATATGGCAGAATTGCATCCAATATATTAGTGAGTAAAAGACACTAATTAGACTCAACTAAATAGCCCTTTTGGTCAGGGACATATATGGTAAGTCTTTTAATCTATGTCCATGGGCTGTAAAAATAAATGGGAAATACAATTACAAATGAAAACTATCATACAGATATTTTCCCAGAGTCATAGTATTTCTTTTATGTACTTGAGTACCACTGTGTTTGGTGCACACATATTCAGAATTATAATATTTTTGCTGTATTTTTCTTTATTTAGTACATAGTGTCCTTCCCTATCCCTCCTGATTAGTTTTTCTTTGAAGTGGATTTTATCAGATATTAAAGTGGCTACACCATCTAGTTTCTTGGTCCATTTGATTGGAACATCTTTTCCATCCTTTTACCTTTGAGAAATGCTTTTCCTAAATGTTAAATCATGTTTCTTGAATGCAGCAGAAGAATGGATCTTGTTTATGAACCTTATTTCTCACTCTGCCATTTTATTGGAAAATTGAGATCATTGATGTTGAGAGTTATCATTGAACAGTGATGGTTTACTCCCATTATTTTGTTCTGGTACCCTGCTGTGGGTCCCACCCCTCTTTTAAATTTGTTTTTCTGGTATTATTTATTATTTGTATTTTCTATTGTGTTGTTAGCCTTTTTAATGTTGAAGTTTTTTCTAGTGCTTGTACAGAGCTGGGTTTGTAGACAGCTACTGCTTAAATTTGATTTTATCATGTGAAATGTCTTTCTTTATCTATTGTGATTGAAACATTTCCCAGTGGTCTGGGTTGGCATCTGTGATATCTTAGAGTTTGTAGAGTATATGTTCAGGCCCCTTCTGGCTGTCAGAATCTCCATTGAAAAGTCACATGTTCTTCTAACACATCTACATTTATATGTTATTAGATCTTTTACATTGAAGTTTTTAATATTCTTTTTTCTGTATGTTTAGTATTTTTGATTATTATGTGCCATGTATAATTTCTCTTCTGGCCCAGTCTGTTTTATATTCTGGGTTCTTCTTGCATCTTGATAGACATCTTCCATGTTAGTTTGGGGAAATTTTCTTCTATAATTTTGTCAAAAATATTTTCTGTGTCTTTGATCTGGCTTTTATCTCCTTCCTTTATTATTATTATTTGTTGATTTAGCCTTTTCATAGTGTCCTAAATTTCTTGTGTGTTTTGTGCCTGGATTTTTTTTTACATTTTGTATTTTCTGTGACAAAAGTATCTATTTCTTCCATCTTATCTTCAATGACTTAGAGTCTCTCTTTCATTTCTTCTATTCTGTTGATGGGGCTTGCCTCTGAGTTTATTGGACAAGTCTCTAAAGTTTTTTTTCTTGCTTTCCATCAGTTTGGGTATTATTTATTGATCTTGTTTCCAGTATTGAGTTCTATTCTTTATTTCATTACATTGTTTGTTTGTGTTCTCAAATATTTATTTATTGGAGTCAATCATTTTAGCTTTAAGGATTTCTAACATATTAATGAAGGGTATTTTGTGGTCCTTGTTTTGTATGTCAGCTATATTTCATTTCCCAAGGCCTAATGCATTAGCATTTCTGGGCTCTATTAGAGATATATTATATTATCTTAGATTTCATTTATTGTGTTTTGCTGGTATCAAGGCATCTGGGTTTTGAATGATTGTAATTCTATGTCCTGAATTGAGGTCTTGTCTTTCTTGGGTGGTTATTCTGCTCATTGGTTTCTGTGCTCTTTCTGGTTCTAAGAGAGTGTGGTGGGTGTGATTGTCTGGTAGAGAATGCTTCTGAGATCCTGCTTCATGTGGTCATGGGATATTCCAGTCAGAATGTCTTTCCTGGTATTGATTGGGAGCTGGCACTGAGGGATGGAGATATGCTAGAAAGAAAGGGAGCTGAGGGGATCCATAGGGGGGAGAAAAGCTGGTTATGACACCTGGATCTGTTCAGTACCATCATAATGGGCACAAAGTGGCAGGAGAGGCCACTACTAGTAGTCTGCTACAGATTTGGCATGAGACTGATAGGTTTTATCTGGAGAAGAGGAAGAAAGTGAAGGTCTGAAGGTTGCCTGCCTACTTTCCTAGGCTATCCTCTACCCTGGGCAGCATGAACAGAGGCATCTCAGTGAATGCCTTTGGGAATTGTAAGCTTTTTCCCTGGCCAGTATGGTCAGAAGTATTCTATGAAGTCCTTGTGGAAGTTGGCTGCTAAAACAAAGGGATTGGTTGGTGAGAGAGACCATACATATTCTATGAAAAAATAATCTATTTTCACTAAATAAAAACTAAATCAAAACAAAGGTAAATAAAAACAATCAGTTCAATCATTTAACAAGTGGCTTATATTATACTATGCAATTACTATATTTTAAAAGATCATATAGAAAGACATATGCATGAAAATACAATATTATGTATATATGCAGATACATATATGAACTATTCAAGGTTATTCTGTAGGAAATATGTTTGAATCAGCCCAATATATATTATTAATGGAAATATTTACATTATAATGCCTGTATTATAATTTCAGGGCTAAAAAACAAAACCACAACCAACAAAACTGTCAAAGACAATGTAAATCTACTTTAAAACCAAGCTGCTATGACTTCCAATGTCCTCTTTTCTGTACGCTTTATCCTATTCATTACAATTAAGTATCTTGTTCAATACATATTATTATCAACTACTTTGCCTAAAAGTTTTAAGAATAAAAAAGTGTTAATCTTTTCCATGTTGTATTGAAACCTTTTCTAGAGAATTGGAGACTCCAATCCATTATCCTAAAAACATGCCATGAACCTGGAAATTATATGGTTCTATATTCTTGGAATTGAGGATTTTTTTTTACTTTTATCTGCCTCCCTCCAACTTACCATTTGGTGCTTGTTTACCTAGCCTGCTACTATAAATCCTCTGCAAATGACTATTAAGTTGTGTTCTTGCAAAGACTTTGTGGAGTATGAAGAAAAATTCCTGAAAAGAAGCTGCATCTTATGGATAGCCTTTGTTCCATTACTATAAGGCTTCATGAAGTTGATAGAATCTTGTAGTGTAGAATCAGGGTAACCTAAATCTGTGTTACCAGATCATAGTCACTTAAATTTCACTTTAGTTGTACCTCTCTCTTACCCCTTTTGTGGGGAGAGCTGTGTTTTTACACTGACAAGATTCTTTTCAGCCGGGTGGTGGCACACAACTTTGATCCCAGCACTCAGGAGGCAGAGGCAGATGGATCTTTGTGAGTTTGAGGCCAGCTTGGTCTACAAGAGCTAGTTCCAGGATAGGATCCAAAATTATAGAGAAACCCTGTCTCAGAAAACCAAAACCAAAACCAAAAAACAAAAACACCAAAACAACAACAACAACAACAAACCTCAAAAGAGTCTTTTCATAGCATAGCATTTTATGCTTATCTTCCAACTTTCACTGTATGACTGTACCCTATAGTGTATTAATTACACTATACAGAGTATGAGCATTACATTATCGGAATCTACCCTCCCATCTTTCCATTCTTTACTGAATGCAAGTAAGAGAGCTCAGTAGTCATTAGCCATTTGATTTTAGCCAGCTAGTTTGGCGGCACTTCATAGTGTGTCATCTCTGAGATTCATCCCTCAAAGAGCTTATTGTGTATGAATGTTATTTTATGTATATATGTGTACATGAATGAATGCGTGTATATATTTGTGTATAAATAAAAGTGTTTATGTCTAAATAACAGTATGTATATGAATGATGGTGTATTTCTGTGTTTGCAGTAGCATGTATATGAATGAGAGTGTGTGCATATGAATGACAGCATGTTTTTCCATGTGTGTAAGTATGAAGCATGTGTACAAATGAAAGTATACATGAATGACAGTCAGTATGTTTTTATCAGTATACATATATGAATGATACTATATACATATGAATTAAAGTGTATATATTGTGTATGAATGGCAGTGTATGTATGTAAATGACTAGATGCATGAATGACTATATATATGAACTACAAGGTTTTTCAGACACTCCACACTAATATGGTTATCTCTATATAGTCTAACTTGGTTTGGAACTCCTGATTTACCTGCCTCTGTTTCCTAATTACTTTTAAGTCTTAAAGTGATGTGGTGTTCTTAAAGCCATGTCATAAGAACAACAGATGTTAATATCCAAGGTGCCAGTCCACCAAAAGGAAACTATCTGATGGAAAAACCTGGGTAAGGCAAGACCACAAGGCTGTGGACTCCAGAATATCTTTTGCTTCAGTCTGTAATGTCACATGTGTTACAACAAACTTCCCTGTATCGTAGTGTGTATCTCATGAATATATCCTGATCTACTGGGCCTTCTCATCTGTGGATTGTCAAAAATGTAACTCCTCTTTAGTCTGTGTTGTCTAATTGATAACAATATTAGCTTATACAAAGTTTTAGTGAATACAACTGAATAAAAAAATGCTACACACTCAAAACTTATAAAAATAGTTGAATTTTCCCCAGGTTCTACTACAGCTTTGCACTAACTTCAAAGTAGCTACAGATTTGACCAGGTGCCTTGCTAATAGTTTCAAAGATGAACTATTTACCCCCAAAGCAATCTTATTTGCAAGGACATATAGTCAGCTGTATGATTTGTTGAGCCAGGATTAAAAGTGTAAAGCAACATAATTACTGCATTGCTTTATTCACTAGTCTAACTGATAACCTAGGACAATAATAATTAATTACAATTTTTGTTCAGAAACAATGTGGAAAGAGAAGCTCTGGCTGATAAGGGCTCCAAAAAGTAATCTGACTTTATAACCCCAAGAAAGAGTCACAAGTTTCCTTACATGGTTTAAGGTTACATGCAGGATAGAAAATACAGTTTAAGATTTAAAATACTTTTAGTGTCATTATGCCTTGGAGAGTGCCGATAGAACTGACACCAAAAGATATACGGTAATCTAGAGCAGTTTATGTCACACTTCTCTCTGTCTAAGTGGAGCACTCTGAAGTCCACAAAAGGCAGGCTTTTATGAAGCCTAATCACAAAATGTTTATACACTCAGTAGTAGAGGTTATGGTACATAATTTCCTAATTTTCGTGGACTCCACAGTAATAGTACAATTAGGGTTATAATTCCCTTACAATCCTTTATAAGACTACCTCTCTAGGTAGATAGCAAAATAACTCATTCTTTCTTTACAGCTGCCAGGTACAGCACATCAATTAAGGAGCTAACTGAAAAAAAAACGTTCCTTCCATTTTCTCTGACAAGGTTTTTAGATTTATTGCACGCGAGTTGTTAGGATGCCCCCCTCTCTCTTTATTCATTTACTTAAGTAATAGAATGTGACCTTCAAATGTAACTCCTATATTGCCTGAAAGATTCTGTTGGATATACAAGCTGAGAAGAACAAAGGAGAATAGAATTCAACATAAGAGAATAAAGAGTCCATCAGACTATATGTGAATATCTTTTTTCCCCTAATCCCCTCAGATAAAAAAGTCTCCATTTGCCCTACCCTGTGTACTTTTCCTTTGAGCCCTGTCTGGAGCCTAGGTGCCAGTTCTTCTAGGCTGTAGTAGTAGTGGTTTGAATAAAGAAGGTCCACATTGGTCCATAGGGAGTGGCACTATTAGGAAGTGTGGCCTTGTTGGAGCAGGCATGGCTTTGTTGGAAGAAGCGCATTTTTTTTCACAAGAATTTTGACATGTATTAATGATAATACTATTTTTTCAACTAAACAAGAAGAATGATTTCCTGGTCTGCTATGAGAACCATGGTTTGTGAAGGTGATTGTGATTTGCTCATGGTAAACAAATATCAAGACTCAAGTGGCTACAACATTCACTAGAAGGTCACCTGGTACTCAGGTGCTGACTCTGATTAAACCCTTAATTCACTTTGTCATTGGTAGGGTATGATTATTCTGATTCTATGTAAAAAATTAACTTTCTTTTTAAATTATATAGAGATACTACAAATGAAACAAAATTATTTGGGGAAAAACAATTTAACCAATAACAGAACTAGTACTTCAACTTTACGTAGATAATTTTTTTTCTATTCCCATTTTGAATTCCATTTTGGAAGTATTGAATTTTATAAAAATAGTCCCTCAGATGCCATTGCCTCAGTCTGTCTACTGTTTTAAAGAATAGATGAGAGTAACAAAGGCCTAATAATTAAGAACACTTGCTGGGCATGAGGAGCTGACTTCAAATTGCCAGCATTCATAGTAAAATATCCTGTGTGTGGATAGAGTTTTAATACTGTGCCTGGCAGAAACAGGAATCCTGGGACTTTCTGACCACCAGCAGAGCTCCAGGTAAAGTGAGAGAATCTGTCTGAACGCGACAAGGGCAGGATGAAGGAATAAAGGAAGAAGAATTCAAATACAAGCTCAGGACACTAGACATTTTCCTCTTTCCTTTACATTAGCACAAAGACATTTATCTGCAAAGAAACAAAAAATTTGTTGTACATATACCAAAAACAAATGCACCACACACACATACACATACACATACACACACCCACACCCACACCCACACATACGCCCACACCCACACCCACACCCACACCCACACCCCCACACACCCACACCCACACCCACACCCACACACATACACACACCCACACCCACACCCACACACACATACACACACACCCACACATATACTAAAGTAAGTTTTTGAAAAAAATAAAAGAATGGGTAATTATTCTATTTTTAATTGTAGGTATTTGTTTGTGGGTGTGCATTGCACAGGATAACCCAAACAAACATACATGTACCCATGCAGAGATCAGAAGTGTGTTCTCTCCTTAGACCAGGTGGGTTCATGAAACTGAATTTACATCAGGATTTGTGTAAAACACCTCTACCAACTAAGCACCATCCTACAGTGTATAATTTATCAAGTGCATCACAATTATGGAGTCTGGGAAGTCCAAGATCATGATATCTTCTGAGAGCCTTCCAGATGCCTCACACTTAACAGGACAATTTAATATCTGACAGCAGAGATCAAGAGAGACCTCCTCTCCACTATATAAAAAAATCATGTCTGTGGACAGAGCAATCAAGTTCCAAATGCCTTGCATGTGTCGTGTTTCCTAATGATGGTACCTTTCAGCCTGATTGTCAAGGACACTCAAGCTACATCAGCTGCTTTGTGTTGTTTTGTTATTTCATCTGGCTCACTGATAGATCCTGATTTAGAAGCATAATAGAAATCTTAAAGCAAACATGCGTCTTTTGTCTTTTGACACAACCCACTGTCCACTTGGTTACATCTTCTGTGAAATGTTATGTCTAATTTTAGCAGGTTTGAATAAGAGTGCCTAAGGGAGGGAGAGAGGAAGGAAGAAATATGAACAGGAGAGAGAATAAAATCTCTGTCTTTTCGTTATAGTTATTTGTTTCTTTTGCTTTATCAACATTTGGAGAAACTTTCCTCTAAGAGTACTAGGTGCTGGCTTTGGTAACAGGCTTCACAATCTTGAAGTAATCATGTACGCTGTCCTATAAAGATTTATCAATAATCCATTATTGATCTTGTTACCTATATCATTCATTTTCTCTATAGTTTTAAGATTTGCTAAGAGTTCACAGAATGAGCATACATTTTTTTACTGTATTCTGCCTGAAGACATTATGTTCATCCCTTGTTCATCTGCAATCTATAGACTTTAAGATATTTTTTCTCCTCTTTAAATTCTGATTCTAGTTGTTTTTCTTTTCTTTGAGTCATGGATGTTTCTGAAATTATCTCTTCTATCTTTATTTTGTTTTGTTTTCTAGGTGATTACTCTCATGTTATAATTTCATTTTGTCTTTTGCTTTGGAAGATTGTTTTGTTCATCTTTTAAAATGATCAATAACCTTTGTTACTCTTATTCTCACCTTTTAATATAAGAGAATTTAGTTATAACTTTTTCATTAATACTGCTGTTGCCATTTTTTGTATTATTGTAAAGTGGCTTTCCCCCTTAAGTTTTCCTTATAGAAGATAATTTCCAGTTCGTATATCTGTTAGGTAAAAGGTTATGTAGGAAAATAGTTTTTAAACAGAAAGATTTTATTAATAGTAGTATTTTCTCATTTATTTGATTACTTTGAGAATTTGGCTTTTATGATAATCATGATTACTGTAGTTTTGCTTGTCTCTAAATATGCAATTGATTTTATAACTTTCAGTTGAGTGAAATTAATCCTTTGAATCTTAAAGTTTAATTCTTAATGCCTGTTAAAATGTTCATTCAGTGAAGCATTAACATTTTTTTTCATTTTACCATTATCTGGCCCCTTCTGATCTGAAAAGTGAAAGCCAGTGTGGCACTATCATTTAGACTATTTATATATATTCCTCCCTGATTTCCTAGCAACTTTTCTTTGGTTATTCTTTGTTTTGTTTGGTATCTAAAGATTGTCATTGCTTTGATTGCCACACATATATTTATTGTACAATTTCTTTTTATTTAGGAATTTTATCTTTAACATCTACTTTATGGCAGTACTATCCTCCATGCATTTTTTTTGCATTTTCCAAATCCCTGTCTGTCTTTTAACTTTTAAAATTTATCATTTCACTTTCAGTTGCATTTCTGAAAAGCATAGAGTTGACACTCAAGTTCTCTATTGCCCAACTTAACAGTTTCTGTGTTTGTTGGAAGAAACTAATCTACTATACAGACAGAATGATAGCAGTTTATTTTACTTAACTTTATTTTGTTTTATTTTATTTATTTTATTTTGAGACAGGGTTTCACTCTGTAGCCAAGTCCGGCATGAACTTGTTGATCTACAGGCTGTGTCTTCATAGAGTGATATTTTTAAACTTTAAACTTAATTCTCTTCATTGTTTATTTTTATTTTTTTCAGGTTTTTAAATTTTTTTAAATGAAAACTATCTTTTCTCATTTTACATAGTAATCCCAATTCCCACTCCCTCTCCTCCTCCCATTTCCTCCACCTCCCCTCCATACCACCCACCATCATCCAATCCTCAGAGAGGGTAAAGATTCCCATGGGAAGTCAACGAAGTCTAGTACATTGCTTTGAGGAAGGACCAAGGCCCTCCCTACTATATCTTGGCTGAGAAGAATAGTGTCCCCTTGCTGTGGGACAATGGTCTGTACCCTGTCATTTGTATTTTAAATAAATGCTGATTGATCAGTAGCCAGGCAGGAAATATTGGCTGGGCATTGACAATTCTGGGAAGAGTCAGTCTGCAGTCCTCACCCTGACAGAGAGGAAACCAGACACAAGGCAAGCAAGTTGTGACTGCCTCCCCCAAAAAGGTACGAAGCCACGTGGCTAATACAGACACCATTTATGAGCTAATATAAGTTATAAGAGTTAATAAGAAGCCTCAGCTCCTAGGCTAATCAGTTTATGATTAATGTAGGCCTCTGTGTATTACTTTGGGACTGAATGGCTGCAAGGACCTGGTGGGACAGAAAACTCAGTCAGCATCCCCTCCGAAGGAAATGGGCTCCAATAAGTCACTTCAATCAATAGGAATGAATCCTGGTCCCACTGCCAGGGGCCCTGCAGTCTGCCCCAGCCATACATGTCACCCACATTCATATGACTGAGTTTGGTCCTATGCTGGATCTTTCCCATCAGGCCAGAGTTGGTGAGCTCCCATTAGCTCAGGTCAGCTGTTTCAGTGGGTGTCCCCATCATGGTCTTGACCTCTTTGCTCATATTCCCACTCCTCCCACTCTTCAACTGGACTTTGCGAGCTCAGCCCAGTGCTCTGCTGTGGATCTCTGCTTCTGCATCTATCGGTTGCCGGATGAAGGTTCTATGGCCAAGGCCAATGTGGTCATCCTCCCACTGTTGCTTAGCATTTTAGCCGGGCTTTTCCTTGTGGATTCCTGGGATTTTCTGTATTGCTAGGTTTCTGGCTAGCTCCATAATGACTCCCTCACCAAGAAAACTCTTCCCTGTTTGTTCTCTGCCTCTCTGTCCTTCCTACATCTCGACTATCCCATTCCCTCAAGTTCTCCTGCCTGCTCCCTTTCTCCCCTCCTCTTCTCCTCCTGCTCTTCCTTCCCTCCCTACCCACATGCTCCCAATTTTGTCAGAAGATCTTGTCTGTTTCCCCTTGCCAGGGGGATCTATGTATATATTTTTCTTGGGGTTCTCCTTGTTCTCCCAGCTTCTCTGGGGTTGTGGGCTATAGGCTCTTTATCCTTTGTTTTATAGCTAGTATCCACTTATGAGTACTACGTACCATGCTCATCTTTCTAGGCCTGGTTACCTCACTCAAGGTGGATTTTTTCTATTTGCATGCATTCACATGCAGATTTTAAGATATCATTGTTTTTTTACCATTGAGACTGAGTAGTACTCCATTGTGTAAATGTACCACATTTTCCTTATCCATTCTTCA
>LOJH01012444.1:5178-25605 GCA_001685095.1 Ellobius talpinus
GAGATCTGCCTGCCTCTGCCTCCGGAGTGCTGGGATTAAAGGCGTGCACCACCATCACCCGGCTCATTTGTATTTTAATAAATAAAGTCTGCCTGAAGATGAGAGAGTAAAACAGCTCCACTGATCAGCCTTACTACCAGGCAGTGGTAACGC
Organism: Ellobius talpinus; assembly: GCA_001685095.1. NCBI lineage: Eukaryota > Metazoa > Chordata > Mammalia > Rodentia > Cricetidae > Ellobius > Ellobius talpinus. The sequence goes on from LOJH01012444.1 coordinate 5,332, forward strand.
ACACCTTTGATCCCAGTAGTCCACTCTGTTTCCGCAGAAACCAGGCGGTGCATGCCTTTAATACCAGTGGTGCATGCCTTTAGTCCTACCCCTAAAGAGGTTCTAAAATGGGAGGAAACAGCTCTTAGACACAGTCTTACTCTGAGATTCCTGGAGGCCAGATTGCCATTTCTGAATGAGGTCGACCTAAGAACCAGTGGTTGGCTTCTTTGCTTTTTCAGTCTTCAGGTTGAACCCCATTTCCTGTCTCTGAGTTTATATCAATCGTGCTTCATCTAATAATTCCCTGTAAGCTATTTTCTAAAAATGTAACTTAATGGTGTGTTGAAAATAAAGTCAGCCTTGTGAAGGAAAGTGGCTTGGCAGATGGGGAGCACATGGGAGGCAGAGTTCGGATCTTAGCTCTATCATTAACTGGCACCTGACCACTTTGGCTTAACTGCTATGAGCCTGGCTTCACTCGTTATTAATTGGGGCTAGTAGTGCTCCCTGCAAATGGCTTTTGGAAAATATGACAAACTAAATATGTCCCAGAAGAGAAGTTCACTAGGCATTGGTTCTTTCCGTGTTTGTTAATTCGGGGTTAAGCACCATTAGTCTGCCACAGCACATGGCCTGTCAAACCCATTGTTCTTGTCCGTGGGCAGCTGAGGAGACAAGTTTGACAGTCAAAGAGACTCCACCTTCATTTCTACCTGTTAATCTATCAGGCTTAACCTTATGTACTTGCCGTGAAGAGTTAATTCTTTAGTGCACAGCCAGCACCGCTGCTTCCTTTCAGTTTGTTGCATAGGAAATCTTTGCATTCTCCCCTTATTTCTGATTTTTGAAAACAGAACTTGTCCTGTCAGTTTTCTTCATTAAGAGAGGAAGTCGCACGTCGTGTTTCTTCATGGTGAATCCCAGCAGAATGCCTCATAGAGTACTCTCTCAGACTTGTTATTTCCTATAATGCTAAATAATGTACTCTGATTTGATTTCTTCTCAGATGGTAAAGAATGGAAAAAACCTGTATCCTCTGTCAATGTTTTGTTTTGTCTAACAACCCTCTGAGATTTCTACTTGTTGCTTTTTCAGACGCCTGTTAATCTCAGTAATCCCGTTCCTGTCTCACCTTCGCCACCAAATCTGTCCTGGGTAAGTCATTCATAACTGGGTTTGTTCTAAAGCCAGTGGTTTTTACTTAGCCTCATTTGTTTTTTTTTTTCTCTAAAGTGTGTGACCCCATTATTCATTCTCTCTTCCCTGTTCTCTTTGCCATGGCCATTTCTTGAATTTCTTACAACCTTCACGATTATACACGGGGCAATGAGTGTTTTTTTTCTCTCTCTACAGCTCACTAGACAAGATGGTGAAGGATATCTTTGTTACTTTCAAGGCTGTAATAACTGTTCTTATGTACTCTAGAGTCATCTGAAAATTTCTTAGAAACTTCTGATGTGGTGGACATATTTCAGACTTGACAGGTTCTTACCCAACCCAGTGTATAGAATTGTTTCCATTCTTATTCCCCACCCAATATACCCCTTTTATAGATTTTTTTGTGAAATAATGTCATTTTAGATACATTATCTATGGAGAATTTTAGAAATTTGAACATCTGTTTTTGGAGAACCTTCTTGCTCCATATTTAATTGGTCCCAGTAGACTATTAATTCTATTTAGATATACCCCTAAATTCTCTGTTTTCTAAGTTTTCTATTGCTATTGACTTACAGTGTATTTCATATCCGTCAGGGCTTCAGTCTGTAATATCCTACACAGGCTCATGTCATATACTGATCTATGATGCTACTCGGAAGGTTCTGGAAATTTTAGGAGATTAGGGTGAGGCCTGGCTGGCAGGAGTTTGCTATGCTAAACTGGCTAAGGTTATATCTATTTCTTTCCTTGCCATCATTCTTTCTGTTGGTGTGAGGTGTGTCTGCACCTTTAGCTCTGCAATGTCTTCTTTTCTCCAACGGAAGAACACCCTTCTGGAATGTGAATAAAAATATTCTTGATCCATCCCTCTTCTTTTTTTTTTTGAGACCTAAGTTAGTTTCATTTAATTCATATGCAATGCCATGGAATCCCTTTAGCCCCCAGAAGGGTTCATTTCTTCCTTTTCTATGAATTGTTGACACCTTGTTTTTATTTTATATCCACTTATGTTTATATTGTAGTTATCACTCTGCCCATAAATATCACATATCACCTTTGTGATTCCTAGTAAAAAAGAAGAGAGTCTCACTTTTCTTTGATGTCTCGGTGCCTACACAGGTGCCTGGAAAGCTAATGCTCTAGAAATCTAAAATAAATAAGTGACCAAAGTGCATCAACACATTGGTGAACCCACTGAAATCTTTACACTATTTTTTAGTACAGAAATTTCATCAGAAAAATGTGTGTGCCAGATCTATTGAAAAATTACCCCATTGATGCATTTCCTCTGTTTTTGAAAAAAGTTTTCGTGACTAGCAACAGACTGACTAGGTCACTTAGACTGTCCTTGAATGCCTGCTCTTCCCACCTCAAATTTCGAAGAAAGGGAATTACAAGCATATAACACCAGTTTTGGCTCTAGTTCTGATTACATGCATTGTCAATCTTCATCTGTTAATTTCCGGATTCATGACTGGAAGTTTATACTTTATAGTTAAATTATATATATTTAGTTTGCAGTCTGGCCAAGTTTAATCTTATTGATATTTTTCTTTCTAGCTAAGCTTATAAAACCTATGTGGCCATGTAAGAAAAAAATATTCAGGACATTATCACCTATTGTATAATTATCTTTAAAATTCATAGTTGTGAGGGATTTTTTGGTGACTTTATGAATCTAAATGGACATCAACTATGCCAATACATGGGCAAAGGCTGGTCATGCTGGGGAGCAAATTACAAATACAAAGTTATAACTTACAATAATGGTTACATGGATTTATGTACTAGTTGTGTCTATGTGCTGTGATGGGTGCAGATACATATGTGCCTGTAATTTAGGAGGTCAGAAGGCAACATATGAAGAGTCTCTCTTTCTTATCATGTAGATCAGGGGTTTTAACTTGGATTCAAACTTTATTTATGGACAATAGCACCCTTACTGAGCTATCATGAACACCCTACGTACAATAATTTTAAGATGTTTCCATCAAAAAAGATGCAATATTCAAGACACAGCTGAAATTAGCATTTTTGTTCAGTTGTATAATGTAGCTTGAGAAACAACCTTGACCTATGTTTTTACTCAGAAAGCATTGCAGTTCCAGTGATAATGGGTCTCTATTTTTTCAAAGATGTCCTCAAAAGCATGATATCCTTTTGTTTTGTTTGTTTTCTTATGCCGATTTTGACTTTCTGTCAGCTTTTCCAAATGCTAAATTGAAATGTTAGGAGATGAAAGAAAGCAGCTATTAGAGTCCTGAACTGTTTAAGTTGCACAAGACTTTTCTATTAATATTTTAATTTCTGTAGGACACTTCACTTTAGATGAGGAAACCTAGAATGGAAAGAGCTTAAAGGAGCTCATTTCTTCCTATCCAGCTTTTGGTTACATAAAAGGAATATTTGATAGACTTGGTTGCAATTTCTATTATCATTTCTTTACAGATATAGCTTAGGTAACTTTTAATTGTGGAAGTTTCTTTGCTATCCTGAACTGGGATATACATTCTCTATGCATATTATATTGCATATGTTATATATTCCATCACTTGAAACTAAAATCAAGCACAATTTATTCATTGTTGCTTATGCTTTCCTTAATATTATGATAAGATTTTCTTTAAATATTTAACATAGGAAATCCTTTAAGATTGTGCACAAATCATAATGTCTGCATACCCATTAGCTGTTGCTGTGGTATTTATAAGAGGACATTGTAGAAATGAGATAGCTAGGTTATTAAAATATTTGATGCACAACTATGAAGACCTCAGTTCAGACTCCAAACCTTGCATAAAAGCTAGATGTTGCTACATTTCTCAGAAGCCTCAACATTGAAGAGCTATGGAGAGACAAGTGTATCTCTGAAGCTTATTGGCTAACTAGCCTAGGAGAGTCAATTGTTTCCAAATCCCATGAGAAACCATTCCTCACAAAATAAGGTAATGAATAATTGGGGGATATCATCCATTGTGGGTTTCTGGCCATCATGATTTGGTCACACAAGTGTTGATTTAATATTACAGGTACACAACAGCCATGGAACACATATACAGACACACTTAAAAATAATTTCGAACATAGAAAATTTTAAATAATATGATACCTACACTTGCACTGCTGACTTAGGAGTCTCAAAAAAAATCAGAGACAACGCAAATAAACAACTTAGTGGGGTTCCATAAGACCTTGGATAAAGAAGAATAAACAGCAACCAAAAACAATAGGTGAGGGAAATAATCAAAATGAAAGCATACCTTATTGCTGAAGGCACCATGTACTTGATTGTATGAACATGAAGAAACCGAAGATGGCACTGATGTAAAAACTTCCTTCCTACTGTCTAGTTTTCAAAGTGCCGGAAAAAAGTAATTTACAGTCTTATTCATCTGTGAATTCTGGAAGCTACACTGAGTTTCTGGCAAGATGTGCCTGCCTGTATAGTAATTAGCAGTAATGTTATGGGAGCAGCCAACCACTTTGCCTTTAGATTTATGCTTACTCCACAAGACAGACATCAGGCCTGGCACTGTTAACCAGGCCAAGAACCTGAAGTTCATTATGTCATAGCCTCACCCCAGGGATCCTAATATTGTTCTTTCACATGAACATTAAAGTACTTATCTTTACACCCAAAGATTATTGTAGCTTTCAGCCTCCATTGGAGAAGCTTTTGTACCCAAAGAAACATTATTAGTCCATGTCCAGAAAACAAGAGTTTGGAGTCTTTGGCTAAAAAAGAGACATTTACATCATACACTCTCCTTACAAACCTTAGGGATCAGCTCAGAAGAGGAGGCAGAAATCTGTGAAGAACCAGATGCAGTGGATGACGAGAGTGAAAAGTGTTTTCTTTACACAACAGTTCAGTTGTATAGGTGAACTTGAAGAAGCCATGAATGCATGTGTAAGAGTTGCATACTAATAATTCAGACAAAATCTCAGCATGGTCAAGGGAAGAAGTCATGAAATCTCTCCTCTACCTGAAGAACTATTGACAACTATGGGCTTCTGGGAGAGCTTGGAGAGGCAGAACCAGTTTTCTTCAAGGATAGGGCTCTAAGGAGTGACCCATGCTCCCATACATGTCCCTACATCCATGCACATGTTAGCAGCACTAAGAGGACTCAGTTAGTTTTTTAAAAGGACACATGAAATTGGAAGGGAATAGTGGGGTAGGGTCTTGAGCACAGATTGGAAGATAGGAACAAGGGGAGTAGATTTGACAAGAACACATTATACATTTATGAAATTCTGAAGTGATGTAAACAATGAATGTATCAAGGTATTCAATATGATGTTTTCACAAACATATTATTTGTTTTAATGATTACCACAATCAAATTTCTTAGCACTTATCTGTAGCTTCCTTGTGTGTATAGCCACATGTGTGGAAATACATGACATGTGAAGATACAAAATGGTTATTAGCAAATTTAAAACAGTGCACTACTGGGCTGTGGTGGTGCACACCTTTAATCCCAGGAGAGAGAGGCGGATCTCTGTGAGATCAAGGTCAGCCTAGTCTATAAGAACTAGTTCCAGGACAGGCACCAAAGGTACAGAGAAACACTGTCTTGAAAAACTAAGCTAAACCAAACCAATCCAAAACAGTATACTATAATTAAATATTGTCAGCAAATATATAGTATTCTTAACATTTGGAAATGATTTATGAATGTGATAACCTACTATATATTGCTTTCCCAAAACATCTGAGAACATGTAATACATAAAAAGCGGTTTGTCTGGATGACAGTGTGGTGAGCTGGGTATATAAGATCCTTTGTATCACTAACATGTGCAAGATGAGGGCCTTTTCGCTACATTCTAACAGAGGTATCTAAGAGCAACAGAGACTGTTGTCAAACTACTTCTGTGCCAAACCACTTCTGTGTCTTCCACTTTTCCTAATGTTACCAATGCTATAAGTAGAGCTTTCCTTCATATTCTCTTCTATGATATTAAATTCCTCCAAACTCTGTCTCAAATAATATTGTCAAAGGAATACATGTTCCACACATGTAGTTCTCAGAACACATTCCAAAATGCATAATAATGAATGTCCAGCATCTTTCATTCATGTAAGAAGGAAGATTTATTTGGTATGCCATCACTCTTTAATTCTATAGCTACAGCATATAGCTTTTAATAGCAGTGAATTCTCAGCATGCAGTTTTAAAGTGTGTCTATCATCACAGACATAGAATGGATTGAATTTGTTTCATGCTAGAAATTAGATAATACATTCCTCAGTTATCCAATAATTGATCTCAACCTCTTAGGTCAATGTTCTCTTCGGTTGCAAAATCTATTTGTTCTTAAGTTTTATTGGTACTAATTTCTTATGAAATTTATAGACAACGCATTTGATGGCATGTGATGCTGATGCCTTTCTGAGGCATATGCACTGACTGGCATTGCTTGTGACTTTGGTATTATTGAAACACTGGCAAGACTGGCAGAGCTTTTTCATTATATAGTACAGAAAACCTTTAAGAGAGAAATTGTGTATTACTCTACAAGCTTGGGAATTGATTCTAAGATATTTGACTCACTTCATTACTTATAATTAAATGCTGACACTAAGTTGTGGTGTTTTGTATCCTTGAAGAAGAAGCCCCCAACAGAGGAGAAAATAACTTGGTTCTTTGAATAATTAGGAAAACATCTTAACCTTTAGCTGTGGCAGCTTAGTAGAAAATTTTATTAGATTTTAACATAGCAATAAAATAATATACCATTTATAAGACAATGTCCTTCAGAAGACCCCAGTTCCTAATGTCATTAATTGGCTAATGCCACATTAGTAAATTTTGATTATACTTTAGCAGGTGACTATGAAGTGGATATATTCCTTACATATGTCCTCTGAATGTTCTTTTCTTTTCTATGCTGTAGAAAAAACTTAGAATCATCAGCTTGCCAAATATCAGCAAATTTTTTATTTTGGGGAAATATTCATACACTTAATGATTTAGATAAATATACTCAACAGTTGTTATATTTTTAAGTTTCCTATTTGAAGCCTGTCTCAGATGACAGATTTTACATGGACATGTCCTTATGAGTATATAACATATATCTACAATGTGTCTATGTGCCTAAAGTGTATATAATGCATATATACACATATATATGTATAAATAATGACTAATACGTATTTCATTGTTTTAAATTCATGTACTTAATTTATTCTATTATCTGTGACTATGTTCTAAGTTAATATGTCTCGGTAAATTACCAAAAGCAAAATGTGTAAATACTATTCTTTTTCTGCATCTACAGATGTTTCAGGGAGCTGGAGAGATCTAGGAAATAAGGGGCATAGTTATATAGGCCAGAGTGCATTCAAGAAAATTATGGCTGACAAAATTTTTCAGCATCTACTTTTATTCCCACCCTGAATGTTGTGATTGACAGTGAACTTAAAAGGATCTAGAATCACCTAGGAGACCAGTCTCTGGCCATGGCTGTAAGGAATTGTGTAGAGTTTGGAAGACCCAACTGAACTGTTAGACAAATAAAAAGGAGGATGGGAAGAAAACATGAACATTCATCCCGTGTTGCTTTCTGACTCTAGATGCATTAGGGGCAGCTGCTGTCTGGACTTTCCTGCCATGATAGACTGTCATCTTGAGCCAAAATAAATCCTTGATCAAGCTGCTTTTGTCAAGGTATTTTTAAGTCCCACATTTCACTCAGTGTTGCTGCTTTCATCCAAATGTGATCAGGTTAGCTTTATTTATAGTTTGAAATACAAGTCTTCAAGGTCAAAATAATAAAATTATATAGTTTCAATTTTGTCATTTTTAAGTAGCTAGGAAGATTTGTAGTTTACCCTTTATTTTAATAAGATGTTTTTAATTACATAATATAAACTTACTACTTTATGAAATTTTCAAAATTACAGGAAAATAATAAATTTTTACTAACAAAGAGTTTTCGTATGCTCACTTCCACTTTTCCTATTAACATCTTATACTGATATGGTACATTTATCATAATTAATGAACCTGTTCTGATAAAGTGTTATGAAATAAATCCTACCCTTTCCTCGTTGCTTAGTCTTTAGCAAATGTTCTTCCTTTGTTCCAGAATTTCTTCTAAGTTCTACCACTGCATCCAGCAGTCAGAGCTCCTTTGCCTCTTCTTAGTTGCTATGATTTCCAGCCCAAGTTTGTTTTTATGAGGACACTGACAGGAGCCTTATAGTCTAGTTCTTGGTTGGTATCTGTCTCCTGAATGGTTGGGTTTCGGACCTCAGGACAATCAGAGGGAAATTTAATTCTTGTCACATATTAATAATACCACATGTCAGTACTAGCATTTACCTAATCATCTAGTTGAGGTGTTTTTATATTTTCACTTCTTTAAGGTATTTTTCTTCCATTTTTTAGTGTATATTTTGAAGCTTGTCATTAGTTACAGTTCTTACTGAAAGGGTAGAGAACTATGTTTCATCTCTTCAGAATATAGTATCAAAACAAGTAGTAACAATCCCTTGGCATATTCTTGGTTAATTTTTAATTCATATCAGTATGTATTTGTGAATATTTTGTCTGCAGTATTATAATTGGATATTGCCTTATTTTTTGTAGAGAATGGTTTATAGCTTTGGCCATGATAGACTTTTCCATACAATTGTGTGTGTATGTGTGTTTCTTTACATATTCAATCATTGAGTTTTGATAACTCCTTTTTCTATATACTATCAAACACCTCAGCACATCTTGCATATTTCTTGCCATAGTCTTAGGTCCACATTTTTTGCAAGCAGTTTTGTTGTTGTTTTAATTGGGAAAATCAGGTAGAAACTTAATCTGGAATCTAGGTCTGTGATCTAATATTGGAGGGTGTTGGTGCTTGGCTATTTTAGCTCACAAAGGAATTTGTGCATGTGTGTGTGCATATTCGATATGCAATCATTTATATCTGTTTCATGGCAAATATAATGTCAAACTTGAAAGGTGTTTTAGTTTAGTTTCTGTTGCTGTGATAAGAGCTCTGCAGAACTGGCATAAAGGAGAAAAAGGTTTACTCTGCTTACAATTTCAGGTTACAGTTTATCATTCAGAAAAGTCACTGTAGGAACTTAAAGTATCGTATGCTACAGTCAAAAGCAGAGAGAAATGAATGTGTCCAATTTGCATGCTTGTTTGTTTTCATCTGCTCTCTCCTGCCTTATATAGTTCATGATACCATGCCTACAGGATGGTTCTGTTCACAATAGGGTATTTATTCTTCTTGAATTAATTGACAACCCTCCAGACATACATATAGATCAGCCTAATCTAAATAATTTCTCATTAAGATTCTCATTTTGGGTGATTCTAGGTTGTGTCAAGTTGACAGTAAAAGCTAATGACTGTTTGTAACTTTATGCATCTTTTTATTGTTATGGACTAAATATATCCTGTCTACATCTGTACTAAAGCCTCTGTACCTAATATAAGCATATTTGGACATGGCACTTCTAAAGTAGCAATCAAGTTTAAGTAATACCTGAAATGTTGGGCACTGGAGTGATAGGACTGTCATTATTGTAAATAAATACAGAAAAGAGAATACTGCTTTTGCAGTAGAAAGATAAGTTCATGTAAGCATGCAAGAAAGTAGTTGCTTTTAAGTCAACAGAAGCAGACTTGGAAGGAGTCTCTTTTTTCTGCTGTGATAAAGTACTCAGTGACTTATGGGAAAAAGGGTTTACTCTGAGTCACAGTTCAAGCTGGAGCTCGAAGTTTCTGGCCACATCATCTCTACAGTCTGGAAGCAGAAAGCAAACAATGTGCATTTTCTCCTCACCTCTCCCAATTCACTTGTACAGTACAGAATTCTGGTCACCAGATTAATACACCCACAGTGGGTGGGTGCTTGCACCTCAGTTAAGGAACTTCTCTAATATCATATGTGCATGGCAGGAGGACCATCTCCCAGGTGATTTTCAGCAATTCTGTTAAGTTGGCAATTGACACTAATAATCACAAACCCTATCTTGTTTGTCTTTAATCTTTGACTTAACCTCCATAGCTATGAAAAATTCCAATATTTGAGAAGCCCACAGGGGTATAATGTGGTGGTTGCATGAGCAAACTGATACAGTCTGTAGGCTTCATTCTGCAAATGGAAGCTTTAAAACTGTGATAAAGTCAAAGAAGTAATGAGTTTCAACAGCCTTGTTTTCCAAATTTGCTAACAAAGTTGTAAGTGAAATATTGCTCAACAAACATCTCCACAAGACAAAAAAGCTTAGTCTAATTTATACTAATAAGCACTGAAAAGTACATTTTTAAACTAAATGTCATTTCCTTATAAATATAATCAATATAACATTCCTGTAGTTTTCAAGTCCTCAGAGATGTGCTGGGATTCATAACAGACTGCCATGCAGGTGAGAAAAGCAATGGTAGCATTTTATGAAGCAAACTTCTGCTTTATGTGAATAAGTGAGACATTAGAGGAGCGTTGACTTTCTGTTAACAGACATTTAGTATATGGATAGCTCCTGTATTTCTAAACCTGTAGGTGAAGGGTAGAAGTGACTGCTTAACCCAGAAATAGCACAACAGGTAGAGCAATTGAATCAAGTACACAAAAATTTTACTATTATTTTCCTGAAAACAAAATACTTTGGATCGCTCAAATAGTATTTCAAATCTTTTTGTATACTTTTAAGACTGTAGACTAAATTACCATATTATGAGAAAAACAGTAGTTTTAGGAGTAGAAAGTCAACCAAATAACACACACATACATACATACACACACACACATATAAAACAACAGTACCTATGCCACAAAACATAGGTAGATTTCAAAAGACTTGAAAAATGTCTTCATTGGACTCTTGTCAAGAGAAAGCAGTAGTTTTGCAGCTAGTTAGAGATATTTGTATACCTTGATGGCATTGTATAGAGACCCCCTCGACTTCATGGGGCAGAGGGTCCTTGGGACATGTTTCTTTAGCATCAAGCTTATAGTACCAACACGTGTCTAGAGATCTTGGGTATTATAGAATCTTGATCCTAAGACAGAACATGTAAGGAACAGGTCATGTTATCTCCAGCTATCTTCTGGTAATGTTTTCATGTGGTGGTGGCCTTCTTATTAACATATTTGTGTTAATGGGTTTTCTACTCATGAGATAAGACAGAGTTTGGAAATCAAGTTTTACAATATTTATAGCGTTAATCCAATAGGTTCCGGATGTTTCTGTTTACTTTGGTGATGAGGACTCAAGGTGACCTCATCTAGCTTAGTTTCAGCTTTGAGTTCAATATCCAGGTTATGAGACTACCAATCACCATCATTTAATGGGGTTTAGCGTTATGAAACAGAATAAATTCTGTGATTAACACAAAGGCTATAAAATCTCTAGACTGCTGGTTCTGCACCATGAACTTGTACTCATATTAGACTCCAGGTTTATATTCTGAGTCAACCATTTGACTTTCTATCTCCTTGGGACAAATGTTCCCTCATGACCTTTGATTATTACATTGCCAGTGGAACTGAGGAAACGGACATCATTAGCAGTCTCGCCTGGATAATTAAGAAATAAGTTCAGAGGGATAATTGCTCCATCATTATTTCTCTTTACTGTCTGACAAATTAGATGTTTTATAATTGAGCCGACCATATGTTCAAATCTATGCAATTAATAGCTCATTATTTTAATTTAGAAATTTATACATGTGTACAAACTATCGTCCCTTCCTCTTCTTCCTCCTCTTCTGCTCATCCACCTTGTGCTGATAATGAGGTGACAAGGGTAGAGTTCTGGTGATTTAAGCCTGACTCATGTCAATGTTATGTATCTCTTCTGTATTCATCCCCTGTGTCTTATGCCAATGTCACGGAATCACTAGGATGAGGAGTGGAGAGGATCAAGGCCTTCAAATAGAGCTCTGATTGTCTTTGACATTTTAAACAGAGAAGTTTTTCTGTTATCTCCCTTCGTCCTAACAGTCCTGTGGAGATGAATCAAGACAATGCTGAAATGAATTTGAACAAAAGTTATATTACTTTTGATTATCCTAGTGGGAGCCCTAAAGCAAATCCCAGCCTAAGTGATACGGGAGGTTCTAGAAGACAGAAGACCTGAGTCTGAGACAGCTCCATCCGAAGCAATTAGTGCTGAGATCGAAAATCAGTGGCAGCTTAAAGACTTTCATACCTGCTGCAACCTCTGCTCTACCAAGCAGCTTGTCTTGGAGAATGCATTTCCTCCTGAAATAGCTTTTCAGAAAGTAAGTGCATCGCATATTATTAGTTCTTTGAAGCTACGACTATATTGCTATAGCCAAGAAGCCCAAGTTCCTCTGGGAATTACCCCTTCATTCCCATAGTTTTGTACTTTATTTTTTTAACCACACATTCAGAAACTATGAATTTCTGTTCTTCAGTCAGACTAGGATTTGAGGTTGGATAAAATAATATTTTTTTATCATTCTTTATGAGAGGCAGCCCAGGGAAGTAACCATACGATTTTGTGTTGTAGAAGTTTCAAGAACTAGATTAAGAAGGATGAAAACTCAAAGCAATGGCCAGAGCTTTTGTTACCTGCCTCGAATGAAATTTGTCTGCATCTCACATAAATCTCTGCACCCATGACATGGTCTGTGAGGAGGAGAAAAGATGCACACACTCAATGTCCAGGCATACAGCTAAAGTCAAGTGATTAGTAGACTCACTGAATAATATTGAGACTCATCCACAAGGCTTCGAGATTGTTAACTTTGGGGTAGATTCCTCAGAATACATGCAAATAACACTAACAACAAGAATTTTAAACAGACATTTTTAAAAAAAGTATGTTTTTGTTTATTCTTTGAGAATTTCATGCATGTATACAATGTGTTCTGTTCATATCACCTCCAATCCACTTCAACTTTTCTCAGAACCACCTACCATAATCTCTCTTTCTACTTCATGTTCTCTCATTTTGCATCTTATTAAGTCTAATTAGTGCTGCCTGTATGTGCCTAGGGCCATCCACTGAAGCATGGCAATTCACCAAGGGTCACATCCCAAAGAAGAAAACTGGCTCTCCCTTCCCCAGTCAGTCATCAGTTTTCCATATTTTCTCACCTATGGGTGGTGGTTTTTTGGGTCCCTTTGCTACCCATAGACATTCATTTTTGTTTATTGTAGATTTCCAGACTATTTCGTTCTCATAAAATTTAATCAAACAGAATTTTGATCACTCAATTTCACATATGCTTAACTTTTAATTCTGTTTTTAATTTACAAATAATAAATGCATATTTCTGGGGCATGATGCAATATTTTAATGGATGAATATATTATATAATGGACAAGTGAAGCAACTAGCATATTGACTCAAACATTTTTATATATTTGAAGTAAGGTTATTAAAGATCTTGTTTTAGGTCTTCTAAAAAGATACCATACGTCAGTATCAGCTGTAGTCACATAATTGCAAGAGGACAGAAGCTGTTCTTTCCTAATAAAACTTTGTGTTCTTACAAAACAGCTTGCTCTTCTTCTTTCCCTATCCCTTGCAGTCTCTGCAACCATTCTAAAGAGTTTTACTTCTTTGGAATTTACATATAGGAGAGAACATACTTTAGTTCTCTCTCTGTGTCTCGCTCATTTTACCATAACCCTCTACGTTTACCCATGCTGCTGAAAATGATAGGATTGAGTTATTTTTGTAGATGGAAGTATTCCACAATGTATTTTATACCACAGTAAGAAATTCACTCTTCAATAGACCAAAGACAGGAGAAAAAAAGAAGCATTAAGGGAGAGGGTCAAGCATGGTAAGAGAACACAATCAATTTGAAAATGGAAGAGTGCAGTGCTGTACGATGATTTTTCTGTATGCTGTGAATATGTACTCCTCTCAGTGGTCAATAATAAAAGCTGTTTGACCAATAGCCAGGCAAGATAAGGTTAGGCAGAACAATCAAACTGAGAACTCAGATGAGGAGAGGCAGAGTTGGGAGAGTTCCAAGTCAGTGGCCAAACAAGCAGGGCATTTGAAAATGAGGTCAAAAGCCATGACCCACATGCCAAAATATAGATAGAAACATGGGTTAATTTAAATGTAAGAGTTGGGTAGTAATAAGCCTGAGGTATTGGTTGAGCATTAGTAATTAACATAAGCTTCTGAGTGATTATTTAGAAGCTGCTGTAGGACAGGGCGGGACAGAAAAACACTATTTACTGGGCAGTAAGGGTGCAATGATTTAATCAAGGATGGAGAGCAGGGAGGTGGGGCAATGAGAAAGTAGGGCCATGTCAAGCAAGTCTAGTATTTATGAAATGGGGTAATGAAAATTGATAATCTGCAAGGTTATTTTTAAAAAATATTGGGCTGTAGTGAGAGTTTAAAGAGTAAAGTTCTTATCATAAGCACATGGAAAACTAAGTTCAAATCCCCAAAAGACACATAAAAGTCAAGTAGGATAGTGCGTATCAATCATCCCAAGTGACCACATTCACCCCCGACACACACTCACACAATTAACTTTTAAAATCCCCAAAAATGTCAATTCACCTTCTAATGAACACCAAGGTTGATTTGTTATTGTTGGCAACTACAGTTAATACTTAATGAGTATACAAATATTTTCAACATGCTGATGTCATTTTATTAGAAATGTATTTGACTGGATTACTGAATCACATTGAAGTTCTATTTTCCATTGTTGGAAGAGCCTTCCTACTGTGTCCAAATGGCTTTATTAACTTACATCACTACCAACAGTGTGCACATTACCCTCTTCCCAGCGCTTGTTATTGTTTGCTGTGTGTGTGTGTATGAGTGTGTGTATGTTATATTCATTTTCTGGTAGGTATTAATCACCCTCCAACCCCTAACCCCAAAGGATGTGGCTATAGGCACAAACTTCCTGGATCACTTTATAATGATTAATTAATAAGAGCATATGTGTCCTATAGTGCACAAACCAAACCAGGTCAGGAGACAAGTTGAAGGAGTCAGTTCTCTTCTCCTACCATGTGGTCTACAAAAGTGATCTCAAGTTTTCAGGCTTTGTGGTAAGCACTTGCTGAGCCATCTCACAGTTTAGGATGGAACTTGGGTCCTTGTGTTTGCATGGCACCTGTTTGTGTTTTTTAATGCAGTAAATCTAAGTTGCTGAGGTGATTCCAACTTCATTTCTTTAATTATTAGTGACACTGTGCATTGTTTTTGATTGCTCAGGTTTTCTCTTCACTGTCTGAATATATCCGGTGCAGTCTTAGGGTTTTTATTTCCTTCGATGTAATCAAATGCATCTGATTTGCTTTTATTGCCTAAGATTTTGAGGGAGCCTTCTACATATTGTTTTTCTATAAGTTACAGTTTCAGGTCTTTAATTTAAGCTCTGAACCAATTTTGAATTGATTCTTACATATTCTGAGATGTAAGACTCTAATTTCTTCCCTCTGTAGATATCGAGTTTTCTTATAATAATATGCTGAAGATTTTCCATTGTAAATTATGTAGCACTGATCCTATGAGAATTATAGTTAAGAGTTTATCAGTCATACAATCTTGGAAAAGCTAAAACTTAGAAGTAATTCTTGGAGCCGTCATTGAAAATTATGTGATTATAAACATAGACATACTTTTGGACTGTCTGCTTCATTCATTCGTCTATAAGTACTTCTGATGTTCTATTGCCTTGCTGTCTGTTTTGAACTCAGATATTCAGATTCTTCCAGTTTTATTTATTTTTTGGTCAAGATTATTTTGGATCTTGGGATCTTTTATTTTCCCAAATGAACTTAAGACTTCTGTTTGTTTGTTTTCTGTGAAGAATTTCATTGTAATCTGACAAGGCGAGAACTAGATTCCCTCAGGTAATAGAGACAATATTTTATGCTTATCAATTGTTTCAATCAATGAACACAAGGTATTATTCTACATTCCTGTAGGTTGTAAATGCTTTTTTTTAAATGCTTTATTGTTTGACATTTGGGTTATCTTCATTACAGTTTTGATGTTAATACAAATACTATAACTTTCTCAATTTCCTTTTGAGAGAGTTCACTGTTAATTCATAGAAAGTAAGTGAATTCATTTTATATCCTGAATATTTTCTAATGCAGTCTTTTAGTTCTGAAAGATATTTGATGGTTTCTGTTTTTCTGTAAAAATGGCTAATCTTGGCTGTCATTGTGGCTACATCTGGACACATTAAGAATTTTCTTGACAGAATCATTTGAGATGGTAAGACCCCACCCTAAGTCTGAGTTATACTCTTTGGTAGCAGTTCACTCTCTCTCTCACACACAGACACACATAAACACACACACACACAAAGGGTGGGGTGTAGAAGAAGGACCTTTTGCTTTTTGGCTACTTGCCTTTATTTTCACTGGCAAGTTGATCTATTTTGTGTTTTTGAGGCATTTCTTCACTGGTGTTTAGACATACAGGATTCCTCTTTATTTGCTTGGTTGGCTTTGTTGTTTTGTTTTATGTTTTTTCATATAGGGTTTTTCTGTGTAACAGCCCTGGTTGTCTGGGACCTCAGTCTTTAGATCAGGCTGACCTCAAACTCACCAAGGTCTGTCTGCCTCTGCCTCCAGAGTACTGGCATTAAAGGTGTGCACCATCAATGCCCAGTCAGGAGTCTCACATAGACTGAAAACTGGCAGCTCTCTAGGACTTTCTCGTGACTTCAGCACAGATTGTAACTGCTGAGACAGCCACTCCCATTGTCATCCCAACCAGAGACTGCACTGTTGCACCACTCAGACGACAGCCTGGAAGCCACTCTAATAAGTCCTCTTTTAGTGTATAATTGTGTGTGTATGTGTGTGTGCGCGCGTGCATGTGTGCATGTGCGCGCGCGCGCGTGCACACACACACACACACACACACACATTCTATTTGTTCTATTCCTGGGGAGAGCCTAACTAACACATCTATTTATAAGGCTATGTCATCTGAGCACATGGACAATTTAACTTCTCCAATTTGGATGTCTTCTTTCTTTATCTCACTTTATTGCTCCAACTACTACTACTTCCAGAGTTTCTGTAAACACAAAATGTACAGCTAAAAATCCTTGCCTTATATTTGAAGGAAAAGATTTTCATTTTCTCCAGTCAGTATATTAGCTGTGGGTCAGGGAGGATGATTTTAAAGTCTCTTTATTATTAATTACATAGGAAGAATATTAGAGAATCCAGTGTAGAGAAATGAAGCTAAAGTAAATGCATGAGATAAATGATAAGGTCTTAGGATGTTAGTCACTGCAAATTCTATAGTGTTGATTCAGGACAACTGAAGGTAAGAGATTATAGTTATGGCACAATTATAACTTTTTGTACACTTTAAAGAAGGCTTTAACGGAAGGATGGACAACTCCTAGCATCATGCTTGGCACATAGTAGGTAGTTAGTAAATGACTAATTTATAATCTAGGTTGTAAAAAAAGAACAGTTGAGTTTGGAATGATTTTAAAGCCTTAAAGATTTTCTTTTAATTCTTAGTGTTGCTCACAATGTAATGAGTTTCCATCATAACAAATACATTTGAATGCACACTGATTGCTACTTCTGCCTCTCTATGATCCTTCAAGATAAATAATTGTTTAATATTCTTTTGTTGAAAACTGGACTTCACATTTTATTCGTGTTGGATGTTATACAGTTAAAAGTGTCAAACATTGTATTAGGGTAAGATACTGGATTAAATTGAAAAGGAAAACAAAATGACCATTTAATTATACTATTGGCCATTTTTATTGACTTTCACAGGGGGTTTCAGAAAGAACGTTAAATATTTTGCAATGTTGTAAAGACTATGATAGGCAAATCATTGGAAGATTATTAAGGAGGCTGAAGTAGGAGAAATCCAGGCTTTACTGACGGGAACTCAAGAACATTCACGAGCACATTCCTTAGTGAAGGTTCTCTATATTTAAATTCCCTTCTAAATTTTTCTGAATTATTTGCATACTGAATAATTTAAAGACAGACCATTAACTGATCAGTAGAAGTTCATAATAAATTTGTATATAATAAAAATGTTAAAAAAATTGATTAGACCAAAAGGCAGTTATTAATTCTCCTAGCAATACCTACTTAAAAGTCTTTCAAATATAATGAATATGAATTAGCAAGGAGTCTATTTTTCTTAATATAAAAGACTTAAATGTGTTTGCTAATTAATATACTTTGAATAAGCTTCACAGTTTCTGTGCCAATTTCATTATTACCCTAATCACTTCAGGTTCTACTCTAATTATAATGTAGATCATGACTATTGGCAGATAAAGATTATGGATGGTGAGAAAAACTAATTTTGTCTCCAGCAAATGTAGGGAGGTGTGCAGCAAATCCAATCAAATAGCAAACTGATTGGTTATATAGTGTGTTAATTTTAATGACTTTAGCATTAATGTGTTAGCAACTTTGTTGCTTGCTGTGACAACATACCTACAAAACCATCTTAAGGGAGGCAGCGAGGCTTGATTCTGGCTTCTGGTTTGAGGGTATTGTCCTTTATTGCCGAGGAAGGGAGATGGAGAACCCATGAAGTAGCACTTTGGATCTACAGTCACTTTGGGTTGATAGTCAGGTCACAGCATTTACTAATGCTGCATCTCAGCCGGCTTCTTCCATTTCCCCCTTCTGTTTAGTGTAAGACTCAAGCCCATGGTATGGTGACCCCCATAGGCAGTGCTAAATATCCTAAAACACATGTTTGGCCTCTGTAAATTGCAACTTCACAGTCTGAAATGTGAGGCTGGAGTAGAAAAACTGACTTCTAGCATGCAGTTCTCCTGAAGTTTGTTGCTGTAATTTTTATTTTTAAATTTAATCTTTATTTTTATTCATGCATACATTTTTTTGATTACTTTTGTGCTTCTTTTCCTCCTATCCTTATGTGCCCCTTCATCTCTAAACAAATCCACATTCCATGTCCTTTTGTTTTTGTATTGTTTTGAGACTCCAGTGAGTTTAGCTAGGGCCATCTATGTTTTTATGGGCTAGGTCTTTCCATTAGACCCTAGTGGCGTTGGTCACCAGTGGTTACACAAACAGTGACAATGACTCCCAAATTCCCGAGTCAATCACTGTCTACTGCCTCCACAGGAAGGGAACAGTTATCCCTTGAAGTTCTCCACCTTTGGTTGCCTGTGGGCAGACCCATCTTACACACTTGCACTGAGCTCATGATTGGAATGACTTTGCAATGCTCCTTTTCATTATGTTCTACCCTAATGCAAGCCTAAGGCAACAGAATCAAGTGACTATAAACTGGAATCTCAGAAACACTGGGCCAAAGAACTTGCTTTCTTCTAAGATGAATGAGTAGTTCAGGTACTTTTTCTCAGGGACAGGAAACTGACTCATTTCACACAGAGTACTTGTGTTAACATCTTTATGCAAATTGTTATTCATTTCTCATTATAATAAGGACATTGTTGATCTGTTTGGGAATGATATACTTACCCCAAGAGACTATGTGCTCATCATAGTACTAGAGAAAGAGAGAGAACAGCAAGTGGAGAGGGGCTGGAAGCCTCCAAGGCTCATACCAGGGATGTAACTTCTCAGCAAGATCACACATTTTAAAGGTTTCCTAACCTCTCCAAATGTACCACCAACTAGGGACCAAATGTTCCTTGAAATGAGCATCTGGGAGACATTTCTTACTCACAGTACCACAGTAAGTGGTCTCCATCATTTTGTCCACACTGGCTGTGTTACTCTGCATTCTCAACAAAGATATGCAGGAGCTGCCTTCCCTCCACACCCTCACAGTTACTTGTTTCCATTTGCCTGTTTGATATCAACCATTCTTACTGTTGTTTGGATTTGTACTACTCTGACGATTCAGAAGTATATTTTATTACATACTGCTCATCTTTATGAACTTCTTTTGAGAGATGTCTACTTAGCTCTATTGGCATTATGAACTCAGGTTGTTCCTTAGTCACTGAGGTTTTTTTTTGAGTTCCATATGCATTACTAGTATTATCCATTTTTAGAAGCATAACTTGAAAATATTTTCTTCTACGTTTTAAGTTGTATCTTCATTCTGCTGTTTTATTTTATATTCAGATGTTAAGCTTATACAACACTGTAGTGAAAGGGGAGCGCAGGCCTGCTTTTCGTCCCTCCTGGCTCCCGCAC
>LOJH01012445.1:0-20135 GCA_001685095.1 Ellobius talpinus
GGAGGAGGGAGGGAGGGAGGGATGGAGGTTGATCAGTGGATACTGAGTCAGTCAGGAGCAAGAAACTGCTTTGCTGTTGCACTGTGGGATAGCGATAAATGAGAGACGCATTTCTTAAGGCCAGGACAAGGGCTTCTAGGCAAGCGTATGAGTTAGGGTTGGCCTGAGGTGATTACACAAGTAGACTTATATTGAACATTACATGGAAGGTACCCTATTAGTATGTATGCCTTTTATGTTTTTATGTATCAATTAAAGTGTTTTTAAAACTTTATCAAAGTGGCAGGCACAGCAATTCGCGGGCCTTGCCTTGTATTTGCGTCTTTGGAAGCTTTCAGAAACTTCCCACATTGTGTGGACAAATCGCTATATATTTATCTCCACTGGGACCACAAAAGATCCTAATCTCATCGGTACCATATAGTTCTAACGAGCAGCAGGCTGACAGCCACTGTGCAGAATACTGAACCCAGCTACATACAAGCTTGTCATGAAACCTTCAAGCATAAGAATGGCGAATCTCAGGGGAGGAAAAGCAAGCACACCAACTGAACCAGAGACTTCTCTAACGTCCCATGCCACTCCCGGCCACTATCCTTTCTCCTTCCTGCGCCTGGAGTCCTTTCCTCTCAAGCTCCTCACACAGTGAGCCACTGCGACAGACCAAGGCCCGCTGTCCTGGGAATATACCGAGAACTACAGTTCTGTGAAGCCAGTCTCGTTTGTAAGTAGCTGAAACAGGGTCGCATTTCCCACTGCATGCTGTACGTTTGATGTGAGCCTGAAATCCGGATGGCTTTTGGCCCTACTCACAACAGGGACCTAACGTTTGGCCCGGAGCAGTGTGGCATCAACATTCCCAGCAGCCAGGAGCTGCGCTCCATGTTTCCTCACAGGACAGCGGTTGGACAAGAGAGATGGGTGTGTCGGTTGGAACTTCAGCACACTGCACTTCCCGGTTGTGTTTGAGAAGTGCCAGTACAGCCTCGGGTGGACTGACAAAGGCCCAGGGAGCCCTGGTGGCAACTGCCCAGCATGTGCTCTGCCCCTCTGCCCCCTTCTGGAGCGGCTGCCGAATGAGGGAGAGGGGAAGGAATCGAGTGTGAAGAGCTCACTGGATTTCACTGTGGGGATTGTAAGCCCAGGACTTCAGCAGTGAATTACTCCCGAGAGTAGAGTAGTCTTGGCCAGTGGACTAACCAAGTCATGGCTTTTTTCCCTCTGAGGATCAATAGGAGCTGTTTTGAGACTGGGGTTTACCTTTCCATTGCCGCTAGGTGGCGCGCGAGGACAAGCGCTCTGTGGCCAAGCCGGCAGCGCAGCCCTGTTGTGAACTTCCGTTGGTGTTTCAGCTCAGAGTTAGGCGTGCAGCTTTCCAGCTGTTCGCTTTTAACCTGGAAAAATAGTTAAGCGAGCCGAGCGTGGTGGCGCACGCCTTTAATGCCAGTACTGGCAGAGGCAGGTGGATCTCTGTGAGTTCGAGGCGAGCCTGGTCTACAGAGTGAGTTCCAGGACAGCCAAAGATACAGAGAAACCTTGTCTCGAAACAAGCAAAACAGCAACAAAAATCAACAAAAAAGATAGTTAAGCAACTTTCAGGTGAAAGTTTTTTCTTTTGGTTTCGAAACAGAGCCTTAGGGTAATTCTTGTAGGGTGATCTTCCCACGGTTTCAACTTTATTTTCTAATTTTTCACTACGAGAAATAGCCAGAGAATTCCCCCTTTACAGAAACTGCCATTAAATTTGTGAGTTTATTCCTTGGAAGAGGTGAGAAAACCCTAACAAGGCCTTAATTACGTTTGGAAACTACAAACAGTATCCAAGATTTCTCCCTTGGAAAGTTCCAGGGCGGGGCGGGGCGTGGTGTGGGGGTGTGGGTGTGTTTGCTGTCATCTTCCTTTAGGACTCAGGATGGTACGTTATAGACTTCTAGTGCAGGAAGAACATAAAATTTTTACGATTTCGGCATACCCTTGAATCTCCAGAAGGATTTCCTCAGGCTGGGGATGCCGTTATGTGTAGAGTACATTCATTGCAGAGATGGAGTGGCGAGGGATTGGGGGGAGGGGAGTTCTTATTTCGGGGGATGGCAATGGTATGTGTCGGTACCGGTCTCGGGGAAGGTTTTTCTCAGACCGGCTAGGAGAACACCTGCAGGCACTTTGTAGTCTGCGCTCGTGGCTTCCACGCCCGTTGGCGGCAGAGCACTTGTCCTCGATCGCCACCTAGCGGCAAGAGAAAGTCAAACCCCAGTTCTGACAATCACTAGGTGTTAACAGTTCAGTAAAGGCAACTGAGGCACAGAAGAGTTACGTGTGTTGCCCGAACATAGCAGAAGTTAATACTGTGTCATAGTGAGGCTACTATCTCTTTACCACGCACTTATTATATAACTGTATAAGGACTCTCCAGAGGAACAGACCCGATAGAAGGAATATATCCTGAAAGGGAAGTTAGGCTGACTTACCCTGTCTGGTCTGGGTAGTCCAGCAATGGCTGTCTTCACACCAGAGAGGCTGGGAATGGGGAAACCGCTCAGTCTAGGAGGCTGGATTCCTAGGGAGCCACTGGTCTTCAGACCACATAGAAGGGGCTGAAGAAGATAGACTCTAGTGTCCAAGAAGGGCGGTGGCAGTATTGGCAGAAAGGATAGGCTAGATGAGCAACGGAAGGCAAGGAAGCAAAGTGGGGGGGGGAAGCTTCCCCATCAGACCTTGCATCTGGGCTACCACTGAAAAGTGACCCCTGCATTCAGGGCAGGCCCACTTCAGGTAAACTTCAGTTACTGTAGTCAAGAAAACCCTGCAGGCATGCCCAGTGTTGATCTGAGCTAGATAATCCCCTGCAGGTGTGCCCACTGGCTTGCTTCAGCTGACTCTAGATCCTGCCAAGTTGGCGATATGAATGAACCATCTCAGTGGCATAACTTCTGTATATCTGATCTTCCCAACACTCCTACAATTCCACTTTTATAGGGGACTTGAAGATCAGAAAGGTAAGATCTCTACCCAGGACTCACATTAAGAAGTGGCAGGACCCA
The DNA here is from genome assembly GCA_001685095.1 of Ellobius talpinus. Lineage (NCBI taxonomy): Eukaryota > Metazoa > Chordata > Mammalia > Rodentia > Cricetidae > Ellobius > Ellobius talpinus. The sequence goes on from LOJH01012445.1 coordinate 3,042, forward strand.
AAGAGGTAGAATTTCTGCGGAGTCTCCTGAAGTTCCTTCTCTATGACTCTCTGGTTCCCCCCTTAAACCCTTCCAATTCCACACTCAACACTACTAAAACTGTGCCTGCCAAGGTCTCTGGGGACTACCACGTCACCCAACCCACCTGTCCACCCCAGTCACCCTGCCCTGCCTGTCAGCATGTGACCTGCTTGACCACACTTCCTCCTGATGCCCCTGCCCTCTTCCAGGACCTCTAGGATTTCTTCTGCTCTTGTTCAAGCCTTGGAAGCTTTCAGAGTTCCCCTTTCCTTTCATTCTTAATGCCTGAGGGTACCAGAACTCAGGGAGATAATCCCTTAGTGAGATCATCCAGGCTGTGGCTTTAATCAGGGTCTCTAGCTGAGAACTCTCACCTTTGTAAAACCAGCCAAGATCACTCTCCCAAACTGACTTAAATGCCTTCTTGATCTCTTTACTCAGATTTCCTAATATTTCAAAGTTAACATTTCTAGAACGGGGCTCATGATATCCACCCCATCTGCACCCCAAACTACGCCCCGTGCAACCTTCTGTAACCCAGTAGTCTATAGCTCTCTCATTCCTGCCCCAAACCCTGGGGGTCATCCCAGAGACTTCGTTTCCACTGTTAACATCCAATCCTACTGGCTCTACCTTCAAAGAGAGTTGAGCACAGCCACTCCCCACCGTGATGCTCAGCCAACCTTCACTACAAGCTCCTACATATAATGCCTCCATGTTACCTCTCTGATACCATTCCCACAGTTCCCCATTGCTCACTCTGCTCCCCTAACAGTGGCCTTTTTGATGCTCACCCACCATTTGTAGCTGCCAGCTTTGGCCTTCACCTTAGTTCTTCTTCCTCCGGCATGTGTTGGGGTAGCTAAGGAGTTAGCGGACTCAGAGAGGAGGCAGTCTCAGGGAGGCAGCTTCAACCAGCAATCCTCACACAGCTCAGACCCACTCAAGGACGAAGTAGCAGAGGGCCTTCAACCAACATGAAGCCAAAGCAGGGAGGTTGAGAGTTGAGCTGGAGCTAAGAGGTAAATGTGGTAACATATGTGATCAGCTGTCTCTTATACAGAATAAACAGCCGGAGTCTTGCGCCACAGTGGGCTGGGCCCTCCCACATCAATCACTAAGAAAATGCTCTACAGGCCTGCCTATAGCCCAACTTAGAGACATTTTCCCAGCTTGGGCTCCCTCCTCAGGTGATTCTGCCCATGTCAAATTGACATAAAATTAGCCAGCACAATCGACCCCTTGCCAGGTCGACACACAACACTTTTTAAATCATAACCCTTCCCCTTTTTTTGGTTCATTCCCCAAGATCTCAGACTAATAAATATCACAATATAGAGAACACTGAAAGCTTAAAAGTCCCATGGTTCTTACCGATTCAGACACTTTAAAAGTTCAGTCTCTGTAAAAATATAAAGTCTCTTTTAAAATCCAAAGTCTCAGGCGCTCCCTGCGAACCCGCAGACCACTGTGGCCAGGGAAGCAGGTAGGCTAAGTGCAGATCTTCACCTCTTCTTTTGCTCCTCCAAGTCCAAGCCCCAGTCTCATCTCCAGCTCTGCAGCCAAACGCCCGTGGCCCTCACCTCCACCGCCATCTCCGGTGGGTCCCACCGATCTTCCCCGCCAAATTTCCTTCCCCCACTCATTCCTTTATCCCCACCCCCACACTAATAGGCATTTCCTGGGCAGCTGCAGGCCACTTTGGCCGACAAAGCCGTGTGCCTGCAGATCTTTACCTCTCTCTTCTTCCTCTAGTCCAATATCTCATTCTCATGCCCAGCTTTGTAGCCGACCTTCTGCTGTGGCCTCGCCTCATTCTCTGCCCCGAGTCCAAGGGACTAAGAAAATCCTGGTAGAGCACACTGCTTTCCCCCTCCCCACGTCGAGGGGCCCCCACCCCCCTCAGCCCCTCTCCTAGCCCATCCACATTCGTAAAGTCTCAACTCTCAATACCTAGAAATGCACTTTACCTGGGATCCTCCACTATCAGTGTGTAAGAGTCAATGTGTGTCCGTCACTGTCTCTTCTGATCAGTTTTGGTTGAAGTCTGTGTTGTCAGATATTAAAATGGCGACACCAGCTTGCTTCTTAGGTCTATTTACTATTGAAATAATCTCAGGATAAAACGATACTACATGCTCAAAGGGGAAATCTACCAAGAGGACATCTATGTCCCCAAACAAAGGGCACCCAACTTTGTAAAAGAAACACAACTACAGCTTAAATCACATTGACCCTCACACCCTGATAGTCGGAGACTTCAGTACCTGACGCTCGCCAATAGATCATTCAGATAAAAACTAAACAGAGAAATTCTAGAGCCAACAGATATTATAAACCAAATGGACCTGATGAATATTTACAGAACATTTCACCCAAACACAAAAGAATACATCTTCTTCTTAGAACTTCATGGAACTTTCTCCAAAATTGACCGTGTACTCAGACACAAAGCAACTCTCAACAGATACAAGAAGATTGAAACAACACCCTGCATCGTATCAGACTCCCACAGATTAAAGCTGGATATCAGCAACAGCAGAAGCAACAGAGCACCTACAAATGTACGGGAACCGAAAAACTCTCTTCTGAATAAAAAATGGGTCAAGACAGAAATTAAGGAAGAAATGAAAGACTTTCTGGAATTGAATGAAAATGAATATACAGCATCCCCAAACTTAATGGACACTGTGAAGGTGATTCTAAGAAGCAGGTTCTTAGCACTAAAAGCCTATATATTTAAAAAAAACTGGAGAGATCTCATACTAGGAACTTAACAGCACACCTGAAAGCTCTAGAATAAAAGAAAAAAAACCACCCAAAAGGTATAATGGCAAGAAATAGTTAAATTCAGGGCTGAAATCAACAAAATAGAAACAAACAAAAAGCCAATAGAATGAATCATGAAACAAAGAATTGGTTCTTTGATAAATCATTAGGATTGAAAAAAAACCCTTATTCAGATTAAAAGACAGAGGGAGAATATCCAAATTAAAAAATCAGAAATGAAAAGAGGAACATAATAACAGGCACTGAGAAAATCCAGAGAATCATAAAGACGTACTCTAAAAACCTGTGCTCCACCAAATTGAAAAATCTAAAAGAAATGGATAATTTTTTGATAGGTACCACCTACCAAAGTTAAATCAAGATCAGATAGGCAATGTAAACAGACCTAGAACCACTAGTGAAATAGAAGCAGTCATTAAGTCTCCCAGCCAAGAAAAAAAAAGACCCAGATGGTTTTAGTGCAGAATTCTACCAGACTTCCAAAGAAGAATTAAAAACCAATATTTCTCAATTACTTCACATTATGAGGCCATGGTTACCCTGATACCCATAACCACATAAAGACCCAACAAAGAAAGATAATTGTAGACTAATTTCCCTTGTGAACATAGATGCAAAAATACTTGCAAACCAAATCCAGGAACACATGAAAAAGATCATCCACTATGATCAAGTAGGCTTCATCCCAGAGATGCAGGGATGGTTCAACATATGAAAATCTTTCAATTTAATCCATCATATAAACCAACTGAAAGAAAAAAACCACATGCTTATCTCATTAGATGCAGAAAAGATCTTTGACAAAATCTAAAAGCCCTTGGTGTTTTGGTGGGTTTAGTATACAAGGGACATATCTCAGTATAATAAAGGCAGTTGACAGCAAGCCAATAGCTACTATCAACTTAAAGTGGAGAGAAACTCAAAGTAATTCCACTAAACAGGAAAAAAAGAAGATTGTCCACTCTCTCCATATCTATTCAATACAATACTTGAAGTTTTAGATAGAGGAATAAAACAACTGAAAAAGATCAAGGGGATACAGATTGGAAAGGAAGAAGTCAAAGTATCTTTATTTGCAGATGATATGATAGCATATATAAATGACCCTACAGATTCCACTGGGACTTCCTACAGCTGATAAACACTTTCAGCAAAGTAGTTAGATACAAAATTAAGTCACAAAAAACAGTAGTTCTCCTATATACAAATTTCAAATGGAATGAAATGAAAAGTGAAGTTTACGCCCTGGCAATGCTGGACATGCATGGGCAGCCCGTATATGGCAGTTCTGTTGAACTTGTCCATATTGAGTTTCAAGGTCTAAAGTGATGAAGATGACTGACCAAGTCTCTTCCTCAAGAAGGCGCCAGATCTCAGTACAGATGGTTGTGAGCCACCATGTGGATGCTGGGAATTGAACTCAGGACCTTTGGAAGAGCAGGCAGTGCTCTTAACCGCTGAGCCATCTCTCCAGCCCAATTTCAAATGGACTGGGTGAGGGACAGGGAAACAACACCCTTCTCAATAGCCTCAAGACAGTTAAATTTAAGGACCAATAATAGCCTCAAATAATATATCTTTGGCTAACTCTAACCAAGCAAGTGAAGGACTTGTATGTTTAAAAACTTCAAGTCATTGAGGAAAGAACTAAAGATGGTACCAGAAGATGGAAAGAGCTCCCGTGCTCATGGATAAGTAGGATTAACATAGTAAAATGACCATCCTATCAAAAGCAATCTACAGATTCAGTGCAATCCCCATCAAAATCCCAACAAACTTCTTCACAGATCTTGAAAGAACAATTTGGCTTCGTATGGAAACACAAAAATCTCAGCATAGCTAAAATAATTTTACATAATAAAAGTGCTTCAGTAGGTATACTATTCCAGATTTAAGATTGTACTACAGAACTACATTAATAAAAACAGCATGGTATTGGTACAAAAACGGATGTGTTGATCAATGGAATCTAACTGGTGTCCCAGACATATTTCCATATACCTATGGACACCTGATTTTGATTCAGCTATATCACTTGTTGAGCATATTCCTAAAGGATGCTTCATTCTGCATTAGAGACACTTGCTCAACCATGCTCGTTGCTGCTATATTCATAATAGACAGAAGTTGGAAACAACCTAGATGTCCCTCAACAGATGAATGGAGAAAATGTGGTGCTTCTACACAATGGACTGCTACTCAGTCATTAAACAAAAAAAATGAAATCCGAGGTAAATAGAACTAGAAAATCATCCTGAGTGAGGTAACCCATAGAAATAGGGTACGTATTTGCTTATATGTGGATATCAACTTTAAGTCAATGATAAGCTGCAAGCCCTAGAACCACAGAGGATAGATATAGAGTAAAGAACTAGGGGGGACTGAGAAATCTCCCTAGGAAAGGGAAATAGAATAGTTACGGACGGATAAGGGGCTGGGACAGGAGGGTCAAATATGAAGGAGGAGGAGGAAATGGAGATGAGGGAGAAAATATGGGGAAAGACAGCTAAAATTAAGGATGATTTGAGGATTAGTATATCACCCAAATATAGTAGATGCTTCCTAAAATATAGACATATATGAAGGTGACCTAAATGAGGAAGACAGAGTCCCAGCTAGACATCACTTGTCACCAAATAAAGCTTTCCAGTCCCAGGATTGGGTTACATCTAATTGAGTTGTTGGCCAAGGAATTCCATGGGAATCCCCAAACGACCCAGGCTGTTGCCAAGGTTATACTCCACAAATTTATAGTAGGGCCCTATTGCTAAAGACAACTTCTACACAACTCGCTGAGCATGGAGAAAGGAGCTGATACCTACACAGAGTGTTCTAGAGTCTTTAGGATGAGAAGGTACTCTGCCCACTACCAAACAGAAACACAAACCTAGCCACAAACCCTTTGCCTAACAATGGTGTCCTAGCTGGGTGGTGGTGGCACAGACCTTTAATACCAGCACTTGGGAGGCAGAAAGCGGTGGGATCTCTGAGTTCGAGGCCAGCCTGCTACAAGATCTAGTTCCAAGACAGGCTCCAAGGCTACAGAGAAACCCTGTCTCAAAAAACCAAAAAACCATAATAATAATAATGATAATAATAATAATAACAATGGTGTCCTGCCTGCAAGATAAGCTGTGGCAATGGTGACATAAGCTTGTGAGAGTAGCCTACCAATATCTGCTTTGACTCCAGACCCCTCTACAAGATGAAACCCACGCTGAACACTGCTTGGCTGATGGAGAACCTGAGGACACAGACAGCCCAGGAACCTAGGGGAAAACCAATCACTACCATTCCTAAAACAAAGGTGCAATAAAATGACTCCTTATGACATTCGGCCCTTAGATCAGTGCCTCGCTCAGCCATCAACAGAGAAGCTTCCTCCTGCAGCAGAGAGAAAAATTTAGAGACCCACAGCCAGACATGCAGAGAGAGACCTTGGAAGCCCTAAAGGGGGTGTCTCCAACAAATCCCTCCCTTCGGGGCACAGGGAACCCCTTGAAGAGGAACTGGAAAGAGGGTAAGAGCCAGAGTGTATGGGGGACACTGAAATAACAAGGCCTTCTATGTCAACTTGAGCAAACCTCCCGAACTCCAGAGACTGGCAGCACCAGGTGCTCTGTGTACAAATCATGGTTTCAAGTTTAGTGTTTTTATGGGATTCCCGAGTGTGAGAACAAGTGGGTCTCTGATTCTTGTGCCTTTTCTTGGGCTTCTTTTCTCTCATTTGTTTGTTTTGTCCAATTCCGATGTGTTATATTAATATTACTATCCCTTAGAAGCCTGCTTGTTTTCTAATGAGAGACAGAAAGGGGGTGGACACAAATGGCAGGTGTGGTGGAGAGGGACTGGGAGGAAGAGAGGAAAGAGAAACTATAATCAGGACATATTAGGTGAAAAAATCTATTGCAATAAAAGAGAAAAAGTCCAAACTCTTAAAAATTAAAAGTCTCCCAACTGTGGGCCCCTATAAAATCAAAAATGTTAAAATTTTCTTACTTCAAGGGGAAAGAACCAGGTCACATTGACAATCTGAACAAAGCAGAACCAAACTCCAACAGCATAAATTCAATGTCAATGGATTCACCCACAATCTTCTAGACTCCCTCAAGGGGCTTGGGCCATTTCTCCAGCTCTGCCCTCTGCAGCACCCACGGCTTATTATCCAGGCTCTGGCTGGCTCCACTCTGCTGCTGCTGTTCTTGGTGGTCAACCCGTGGCAATGGCATCTCCAAAACTGTTGGGATCTTTCTCTGACTGGGCAGCACTTTGAACAACAGCCTCTCCTGGGTTCTCCTCATGGTGCAAAGTCTGATCTTTTCTCCACGACCTCTTCCATCCTGGGGCTTCCACTGCTCCTCAGGCTGCACCTTCACCAAGGGCCTCTCCTGTCTTTCCACAGGGCCAAGCTTCAGCTGCTCTCCAGGTTCCTTTTATGCCTTCAAAACCAGTCCCACCTGGGAGACTTTCACATTCCAAGTTCAGCTACCACACAAGGTGCCACGGTGACCACCTCTGATCACAGTTTGCAAATGATTCCCAGATTTCACCTCAGTGTTGCTGGGATCTTTTTATTCCCAGCTGATTATTCAGCCCGAGATGAGCAGCATCAAAGCCAGGCCTCCACCGTCTATGCCGCTTTCAGCAGCCTCATCTTCCAAGCTCCCACAGAAGAGCCCACTGAGCCCTCAGCACTCAATGCCTTTTCTAGCTCAATGTTCCAAAGTCCTTCCACGGTCCTCCGAAAACAACACGGTCAGGTCTGTCCCAGCAATACCCCACTATCCTGGGATCAACTTGTCTTACTTAGTTAGGGTTACTAGTACTATGATGGGACACCGTGACCAAAAAACAAGTTGGAGAGGAAAGGGTTTATTTAGCTCATGCTTCCGCATCCATAGTCCATTACTGAAGGAAGTCAGGACAGGAACTCAAGCAGGGCAGGAACCTGGAGACAGGATCTAATGCAGAGGCCATGGAGAAGTCTTGCTTACTGGCTTGCTCGGTCTGTTTTCTTGAAGCACCGAGGGCCTCCAGCGCAGGAATGCCCGATATAGTGGACTGGGCCCTTCCTCACCAATCCTAACTAAGAAAATGCTCTGCAGGCTTCCGTTTTCTGAAGGCATTTTCTCAACTTGGGTTGCCTCTTCTCAGATGACTAGCCTGGGTCAAGGTGACATAAAATTAGTCAGTACAGAGAGAAAGGATGACAACACACCGGGACCTTATTGTCTTGTTTCAGCCACTACACTGAACTTCAAGGCTAAGAAGTCAGGGTTGATTTCTACATAGAAGGACCTTATGGTGAGGTTGAGGCTCTCGCCTGTCTGATAAAATTCAAAATTCTCTGCCAAAGCCACAATCTTCTCCACCCCCTAATCTGCCTCTCAGTTGTTTCCTACTTCGGTAACCCCCAAGAGAAAAGCAACCTGAATACTAAGCAGGAACAGCAAAGAGCACATCTGCTCTAACCTCTGTGTGACCCCGAGGCGGTAGCTGGAGAGACAAATTAAAGCAAGGAAGCCATTGGCGTCAGTCTCCATTGACGCCAGCAGGAAGGTGGAGTCCAGAAACAGATTTGCGGCTGACAGCCATTCCTCCCCCCTCCCTCGAAGTCCCAGGAGGGCCAGGAAGCCATTCCAGCTGGGAAAATGTTTACCCAACAGCTTTGTGTGAATTCTTAACTCACCCTGCCCTATTTCATGTTCCTGATTAAAAATTCCCATCTTGATACGTAATTGCAGTTTGCGGAAATGCAGTGGTAACGGGTAAAATACATAGGTAGAAGGCAGATCTTGGGAGTAGGATGTTTACAGAGGTCATTTCGTGTCTTCATTGCCCTCTGAAATTCCAGATGGGCTCCCAGCATGGGCTAGTCAGTAACTTAGAGGGAGGTCACTTTCCAACTTAAGGAAAATGTATGACAGACCTGTTTGACACAATCAATGTATCTCCCCGTGTTCACGGTCTGTACTGCTATAACAGAATATCTAAGACTTGAAAACTTGTAAGTACATTTTAAAATAATAATAATTTTTAAAAACATAGGGGTAACCATCACTAAACATCCATTTTCAACATTTTTCATAAGTTTCTTTTAAAGCTATTACTGGAGAGATAGCTCGGTGGTGAAATAAAAAGGGTAGCAGCTATATGGTCGTATTTCATTGTCTCCATGTGTGCAATTCTCCAGAATAAATATTTTAAAAGAAAGAAATGCAAGTGAGTCCCTGAGAAGGCCAGAGGGTAAGGGTAACTTGCCTGATGACCTGTGTCCAATTATCACAACCCATATAGTGGAAGGAGAGAACTGACCCCTGCAGGCTGTCCCCTGACCTCCCTGGGTGCTCTGGAGGAGTGTGCACTCATGCAAACACACAAATAAAAGGAAAAATAGTAAAAATAAAATGACAGATAATAGCCAGGTGTAGTGGTGCATACCTGTAGTCCCAGCACTCTGGAGACAGAGGCAGGAGGATCTCTTGAGTTTGAGGCCAGTCTGGCCCCCCAGAGCGAGTTCCAGGACAGCTAGCACTATAAAGAAAACCTGCCTCAAACCCTCCCCTCTGCCACCAAAAGGCAGTTAAAGTCTCGTTTGTATTGTTTTTAATGCCCTTTAACTGAAAGAAACCACTAAGTATGTTCATTTCTTCCGTCCACAGATCTCTGATACAGGAAGGAGATGAGTTCAGGCTTTGGTGTCCTTGGCAATGTCAGAGGGCTGCTGGAGTAAGGACCTCTGATGTAGGATGTCAATCTGTGTTGCTTTTATTGGTTGATGACTAAAGCTGTTTTGGCCAATGGCTTAGCAGAGTAAAGCCAGGCAGGAAACCCAAACAGAAATATATATATATAGAGAGAGAGAGAAGGCAGAGTCAAGGAGACGCCATGTAGCTGCCGAAGGAGAAAGATGCCAGAACATTACCTGGAAGCCACAGCCTTGTGGCAATACATAGATTAATAGAAATGGGTTAATTTAAGATNTTTTATTGGTTGATGACTAAAGCTGTTTTGGCCAATGGCTTAGCAGAGTAAAGCCAGGCAGGAAACCCAAACAGAAATATATATATATAGAGAGAGAGAGAAGGCAGAGTCAAGGAGACGCCATGTAGCTGCCGAAGGAGAAAGATGCCAGAACATTACCTGGAAGCCACAGCCTTGTGGCAATACATAGATTAATAGAAATGGGTTAATTTAAGATGTAAGAGCTAGCTAGGACTATGCCTGAGCCATTGACCAAACAGTGTTATAATTAATATAGTTTCTGGGTGATTATTCAGGTCTGGGAGGCCAGGAAACAAAAGTGCAGACTCTGTTTACGTACTGTTGCCCAATGTAGGGCTCGAACCCATGACCCTGATTAAGAGTCTCGTGCTCTGCTGTCTGAGCTAGCTGGAGTCTCCATTTACAGACCTCTGTGGCTACATATCATGTAGGAGTGTAGGAACTTGGTTACTGCTGTAACCCAGGGCAAAAAAATACAGGCTGCCCCTATGGTTGATCTCACTGGCCATGCTTTGTGAGGTAGGGCTGGGTTCACAGCTTAGAGACCACGTGAAGTCTGCCATATCCTCCACACCGGCCTGGTACTGCCACACAGACAAGGGCACAGCTTTCCCCTCCCACTGGAGACTGGCTGAGAGAGATCACATCCAGACTGTTTCATTCCTGTGAATGTTCCCTAGCCTGTTAGGAGGTAGATTTGAAGGCTGATTGTCAAACCTGTCTGCCTCAGCAAAGGAAAGAACCACAAATGAGCAATGCTTTTCCCATGGGAAGAAAAATCGGGCGGTTTTACATTTGTCTGCTCTTGTGAATGAGAACTTTGCGGCTATTTCCCAACACTTAGTAAGTTCTACAATGAATTAGAGTTCTGACTTTTAATTAATTAGTTAAGTTTAGTTTTTGAAACAGGGTGTTACTCTGTAGCTTGGGGTGGCCTAGAACTCATTTTGTAGCCCAGACTGGCCTCAAAGTCTTGGAGATCCTCCTGCCTCAGCCTCTGAAGCATTGAAACAGCAAGTGTGAGCTGCAGCATACGGTTGAGGTCTTTTAACTAAGTCAATCTCGCTGATGACATCCTGAAACATTTGACGTGCAGTATATGGTGTTCAGAGGAAATGCGACTATAAAGACAAGTGGCCCGTAAGGTGTAAGTGAACACAGGCAACCCGTGCTGGCTCGTTTTTATGTCCACTTGACACAAGCTAGAGGAGAGAACCTCAATTGAGAAAATGCCTACGTAAGAGCAGGCTGTAGGCAGGCCTGTAAGGCAGTTTCTTAAATAGTGATTGATGGAGGAGGGCCCAACCCATGGTGCGATGCCATGAGCTGGAAGTTCTGGATCTATAAGAAAGCAGGCTGAGCAAGCCAGTAAGCAGCTCCCTCTATGGCCTCTGCATCAGCTCCTGCCTCCAGGTTCCTGCCATGCTTGAGTTCCTGCTGGTTGGAAGTATAAGCCAAATAAGTCCTTTCTGGGCAAGTTGTTTTGGTAACAGTGTTTCAGTGGCAGCAATAGAAACCCTAATGAAGTCCCATTCTGGCTCTCAATTGCCACTGCAAACATCCTAGCGGATTTCTTCCTCTTCAGCTAGAAACTGGAGCTGGCTGACACAGCTTTCTCAGGAAATGCCAAGCAATCTTTAGTTTTTAAAAAGTCCAGTGTGGGGCTGGAAAGATGGTTCGGGGGTTAAGGGTTTGCTGAGTAACCCTGAGGACCACAGCTCCAGATCCCAGCACCCACCCACGAGCTGGGTATCCCACGCATGCTTATTACCTCAGTTTTGAGGAGTAAAGAGACATGAGGATTGTTGAGAATCGATGTCTCCCAGCCTAGCCAACAAATGTGAGCCCCGAGTTCAGGGACAGAACCTGCCCTAAAGGAAAGGTGGGGAATGATAGAGGATACGCGAGGGCCTCTTCCGGCCTCCACATTCAAGAATAGGCTCGAACACCCCCCCCACACACACACATTAAAATGACAAATCTCATCTGAGGGGACGTCTCCCTTTGCCAGCCCGAGCGGTGGGTCTCGAGCACCAGAGGACACAGCCACGCTGACTTACTGATCTCCTCAGACGCACGCTTTTGTGAAACAAGATAAGAGAGCACTCTTGATTTCTCACCCGTGTTCCCACAAACCAGCTGTAATAAGAAATTCTTCCCTAGACCTGGATAAAACACACAGCTTTCCCAGATTCTCCTGGGCCTTATCATTTTGATTCTTATCATTACTTTTAAAATAGTCACTTTTTTCCTAGATAGTAGCAGGTCTTATCCAGGGTCAGATAGAAACTTCAAATGTCACTTTATTGAAAACTTCCCTTCTCCTCCAGAGGTCTGTGGCAGGAGGGCCAGTCACATCCAGCATCATTCTGTCCCTGGCAACCCCTCCCCACTTGCTAGTGTAGTGTTGTGCTAAGGAAGCAGAGTCCAGGGTGTGTTATGGATCTGGATGCTGGGCAGTAGTTGACCCTGGATGTTGCTTTTTCTTGTAGAGCTTTCTTGTGGCACTCAAGACTTGCTCAGGACACTGAGACCTCTCCCTGTGCTATCAAGGGTCCTTTCTGGTGGGACACTAGGATTTCTGCCCAACTGCTCCAGTTTCCAGCCACCCTCCTGCTCCATTGGGGCAAGCATCCTCTGAGTGCTCCCTTTGACTAATTGGAGGGGTTTACTTTTAGCTAGAAAAGCTCAGTCTTTTAGTCAGGCCTCGGACTGACTGAATGAGCTGCTCCTATATTAGGGTCACCGCTATATTAGAGAGGGTAATGCGCTGGACTAGGACTACTGACTTGATGCTAAAGCCAAGTTCAGGATAAGGCTTTTTGCCTGATGTTGCCGGCTGCAGACCCTTGGCCCCTTGACTTTCTTTGCCTGCTCAGACCCTTTGCCTGCTGGAGTGAACTGAGTAAACAACTTGTTTACTACTTGTCCTATGCCTACAGCTACTCTGAGCACAAGACCCTCATGAGTTCCTGATGACAGGGGAGTGAATTCTGGTGGGTTTTACAGCTGAAAATCCTAAGAGCTGGGACGTGGCTATCAGTTAAGGATCCCTATATAAGCTTCCCTGGCGCACAATAATGTTGACATTGTTGTATCAAGGATGACCCATGTCCCCATGTCTCTGTGCATGTGTTTTAAAGCCTCCAGCCTAGTTCCCAGCTTGTATACCATTCCATAGTGCAGGTGCTACAGGCCACCTCCCTTGACCACTCTCAGGGTGAGTAGCAGTAGTATGGGGGTTGCAGATTAGGGGTGGGGGTGGCATTGGCTGCTACTGCAGCCAAGAATCTGAAGGTCACAGTGAGGATGACCACAAATGTTCTGTTTAAGATTTCAGGAATTCTGGATATTAACTTTGATATGAAGCTTAATTGTGTGCAGCTCTGTGCACAATATATTAATCCAGAAGCTTCGTTATTGATTTGTGAGGCTGCTAAAGACATGACAGCTTTGTGAGCTTTGTGTGGCTGCTGAAGACATGACAGGCTGATTTTCTGGAGTCCTGATGAGACATGACAAGTACTGTAGTCAAGGGAGTGTTTACTGGGGGCTGGGGAGATGGCTCAGTGGTTAGGAGCACTGGCTGCTCTTCCTAGGACCTGGGTTCAATTCTCAGTACCCTCACGGCAGCTCATAACCATCTGTAATTCCAGTTCTGGGGGATTCAACACCCTCTCCAGACCTCCTTGAGTACCAGGCATGCGTATGGTGCACAGATATCTATACAAGCAAAACAACCACATGCATACAAGAAAAATAAATAAAATTACAGAAAAAAGTACTAACTGAACACAGCAGAGTGGGAAACATTTCCTTTAAAAGCTGACTGTAAAGCTTCAGCTTCCTAAGCCAATGGAAAGCAGCTTCCAAAGGGAAGTGTCAGGCGTGTTCATGTGTCATCATACATTGTTAACAGCCCAATGCGTTGGCACTGCTGTGTTCACGTGTGTGATCTTATTTACAGCTCTGGGAGCTCTTGCCCTCCGAGCGGCCTGTCTTTCAGGTGTGTGTGTCTGAAGTTAGTGGAACCCAATAGGGATGTGTAGTAGTTATGGCTTGTGGATATTCCCACTATAAGCTTTAATTTTGAAGTGAATATTTAGAAAAAAACAATGATATAATTATAGCATTATGCATCAGTGGAAAAAATCATTTTGGTGGTTTAAAAAATAGGCTGAAGCCATCCAAAAGTCCCTTCACAGAAACACCTAGAATATTTGTGTAAATGGGCACCTGTGCTGATTTGAGTGAGAAGTGTCCCCATAGGTTTCTTCTTTTGAATACTTGGTCCCAGTTGATGGCACTGTTTAGGGAAGTTATGGAACCTTTAGAGGATGTGACCTTGCTTAAGGAAGTCACTGGGGGCTTTGAGGATTCCTAGCCCCACCCACTCCACTTTGTGCTCTGTTTCCTGTTTGTCGTTGAGACGTGATCTCAGCTTCCTGCTCTTTGTTGCATGCCTTTCCCGCCTGATGGATGCCTAGCTTTCTGGAACGGTAAACCAAAATAAACTAAATTGCCTTTGGTCGTGGCATTTTATCATAGCAACAAAAAGACACTTATACAGCATCTGATGTTCCAGGTAAGTTTACACATAATATTAACCACCCTATGACTGAAATTAAACTATACTGGCTTAAGTATTCATTTTAACTCCTACAGCAATCACTAAGGCAATAACTCAATAAATAATGTAATTATCTCAATAGATATTAAAAGGTATTTAACAAAAATCTAGTACATTTTCATTACAAACATACACACATACAAACATCAACAAACTAAGAATAGAAAGAAAAACATTGTGGAACCGTTGTACACTGTGTGAAGATGTGCCATTGTGATTGGTTTAATAAAAAAAATCTGAATAACCAACAGGTAGGTAGGAGAGGTTAGACAGGGCTTCTGGGGCAGGGAGAGAAACTCAGTTTAGAATCTAGGCACGTGAGAAAGACTCCAAAGAGACATGAAGGGAGTCAGACTTTCAGAATGGAGGCGAGATAAAAAGCCACACGGCAGAATGTAGATTAATAGAAACAGATTAATTTAAGTTAATAAGAGCTAGTTTTGAACAAGCCTACGATAAGGCCAAGCTTTCATAATTAATAATAAGTCTCCATGTCATTATTTGGGAGCTGGCAGTCCAAAAAAAAAGTCTGACAAGAAATATCAGCTACACTTCATAAATTGATGAAGGTGTACACATACATACATATATGTGTGTTGTGTGTATGTGTGTGTGTATGCTTTTTGAGACAGGGTTTCTCTGTGTAGCCTTGGTTGTCCTGGAACTCACTCTGCAGACCAGGATGTCCTCAAACATATAGAGATCTTCCTGCCTCTGCCTCTGCCTCCTAAGTGCTGTGATTAAAGGCATGCACCTCCACTGCCCAGCCCCCTAGTAATATTTTATTGAGTAATGTGAAGGACTGATACTCACCCCCTAAGACCAGCAATAAGGCAAGGATGTACACTTTTGTCACATATTCAGCATTATACCAATGGCCTCAAAGAGGACAGTTAGCCAACTACAAGATATAAAGGCATTCAGACTTGTAGTTGTAATAAAAACGGCAAGAAATGTGCATACACGCACCATGATTGACAAAGCTGAGGACTCAGAGTTCATATACAAATGTCAGTTGCATTCCTATTTACTAGGAAAGAATTATGAGAAAGATAGATTTAGAAAAAGAATTCCATTTGCAATAACATCAAGTGCCGTGAAACACTTAGGAGCAAATATAAGGAAAGACGTCTAAGGTACGTATACCAAAATCTACAAAACATGAATAATAAGGGCCAGATGGAAGCCTGGGAGAAAGCTCAGTTGGGAAACTGCTTGCCACACAAGCATGAGCACCTGAGTTTGAAAGGCCAGGAGACCTTGTTCTTTTTTTGTAATCCCAGCATGGGGGAGGCAGAGAAAGGTGGAGCTCTGGAACTCGCCAGCCAGCCTAGCCAAAGCAGTGAGCTCTATGTTCAATAAACCCCATCTCAGAAAATAAAGTTGAAGGGCTGGAGGGTGGCTCAGTGGTTCAGAGCACTTGCAGAGGACCTGGGTGCTGTTTCCAGCTCCCACATGGTAGCTCACACTATGTCCAGTTCTAGGGGATCTGACACCCTCTCCTGGCCTCTATGGGAACCACGCAGGCACATGCATGCATGCTGGCAAACATACAAGTAAACTTTAGAATAAAAATCAAATAGAATTTGACAGAGGAAGATACTCAGTGTTAAATTCTGGCTTTCATATACACATGAACACAAACGCATACATATCTGCATGCACACGTATATATACCATGCACACGTACACAAACACCCCTAAAGATCCAAACCACGTCCTCTGAAAGAGCAGCAAGTACTCTTAACTGCTAAGCCATCTCTCCAGCTTATAAACAGTTTTTCTTAAGTAAAAAACAAAACAAAAAAGTTTTAAATTTTTTATTAGCTTTTTGATGGAAGCAAAAGCCCACATCAGATCAAGCAGAGAGTGTTGTTGACTTCACAGATGGCCCAGGAGGAAGACGATAGACACAGTCAGCAGGCCTGCTTTAGAGTTTTCTAATTCAATAGGTCCAGGGCCAAACAAATCTTAACCATTTTGTAGCTCCATGAATATATATAACTCTACCAAAATGAGTCTAGCCAGGCATGGCGGCCTATGCCTGTAACCCTAGCATTTGGGAGTGAGTTTCACAGCAATGGCTACAGAGTAAAACACTGCCTCCCAAAACAAAAGAACACAAACAAAAAGACTGAACTTACATCTTTTTTGTTAGACATCAGTTGTACAAAATAATGGGTTTCATTGTGGCATAGATAGATATTGCCTTGGTCGTATTCATTGTTCCACTTACCCTTGCTGTGAACTTGGATCTTTAAATATTCCTGGCTTTGCTGTTCAAAACTTCACAGTCAGAAAACCCAAAAGTGACTCCAGATAATCATTTGCTTTGATACCTGAAACCAGAGGTTTCTCTCCCACCTGCCAGTTTCCAAATAACCACTGTGAGGCTTAATATTAATTACAAACTGTTTGGTCTATTAGCTCAGGCTTATTATTAACTAGCTTTTACATCTTAAATTAACACATTTCTATTAATCTATGCATTGCCATGTGGCCATGTCATTACTTCACATCTTGCTTCTTCAGTGGCTGCTGGCATCTCCCAGACTCTGCCTTCTTTTTCTTTGTATCTTTGCTTGGATTTCCTCCCTGGCTCTATTTTGCCTGGCTATTGGCCAAATCAGCTTCTTTATTAACCAATG
>LOJH01012446.1:7887-22407 GCA_001685095.1 Ellobius talpinus
AGGAAGGAAGGAAGGAAGGAAGGAAGGGAAAAAACCATGAGGGGTTGACATCTCTCTCTCTCTCACACACACACACACACACGGTGGGACTTATTAGTGATTTTTCATAGCACATTGACTTCTTAAAAACCTTGTTTCTAATAAATTAAATTTGAGGGAGCGTGAAGGGAAGGAACTAAAGATTCTGAAAATTGGGAAAATATTTGTTGGAGATTAAGAAACTGTCTATTTTAAGGTGAGCTATATAAGGCTATTGTTTCTATGTGTTTAAGAGCATTTTTCTTTCAGAGATAGATACAGAGCTGCATACCAATTAAACTATAAAATTTGCCTCAAAACAATTTTAGAGAAATAGAGAGGGAAGCAAAATTGACATAAATTGATAATTACTGAAGTTGTTGGATGGATATGAGTCCCCTGTGTTTTTCTAGCTATTTTTTCATATGTTAGAATTTTCCATAATAAATGATTTTAAAATGACCAAGAATTAGAAGGACTGAATGTAGAGAAGAGGGCTGTGCAAGCCTTTGTCTCACGCAAGCCCACACAGTCAAATAATCTGAAATTCTTAAGGGAAATTGAACTAAACAAGTACTCATTTTATTTTAGAATATGATCTGCATTATTTGATAATGTAGCCAAATTATTCGGTGCAAGAACAGATTCTAAAAATAAGTGCAGAACTCATTAATTTTAAGTAACTCAAAATTAAAACAATAATGAGTTGCCATCTTGCACTTTTTCAAACCAGGAAATTTGAAAGAAAAAAAAAAGGTCCAGCAAGACTTTGACAAGAGCAGCGTGCTGGATGCCAGCAAAGGTGGCCTTGGTGCTTTTCTCGTAGCTTACAGTTGACTGTAAAGAGACAATTTCCAGTTGAAACATGATCGTGTACAGCAAAGTAAATGGCATTTTAACAGACAAGAGCCAGAGAAAACATGAAATTATGCTTCTTCCAATTTGAGGTGCATGTGAACACATTTTGTTTGACAAAACCCACTTTTAAATAATTATGCTGCCCATAAATTTCTGACATGCTTTCCTTAGCATGCCATGAACATTTTCCATAACTTTTAATATTCAATAAAAGTTTTATTTTTAATAACAGCAAATCACCCCATCACCTAGTTAGCATTCCACTCCTGGAAATTTAATTTGCTGCCAAATGTTTTGCTATTCAGAATAGGATTTCAGTGCCCTTTGGACATATATCTATTATCTTCTCTGATTATTTCTCTTGGATAACTTCATACATGTTAAATTGTTGTTTTAAAATACATTAATATTATTTTAGCCTGGCATGGTAGCACACACCTTTAGTCCCAGTACTTGGGAAGCAGAGGCAGGCAGATCTACATGAGTTCGAGGCCAGCATGCTCAACAAAGTGAGTTCTAGGACAACCAGGGCTACACAGAGAAACCCTGTCTTGAAAAAACAAACAAAAACCAGAAACAAAACACCACAGTGATATTTTTTAAAGTTCTTGGAAGATGTCCCCAGACTTCTCTCTGCTGAATAGTCTGCTGCAGAGCCGCATGTTGGAGCAGCTCCACTCCAATGTGAATCCCAGTGCACATCAAGATGCAGACCCCACAGCTCAGGGGTGCAGGAAGAAGTGAGGGTACACATCTCACCAGCTCTCGGCCGTTGTTTGGCTGCTGCTTGCAGGGACATACCTTAAACAGGAAGACCATGAAGGCCTTCAACTTGTCAAGGTCTTCATTTCATGGCTGCTTTGCTCATACAAAACACTACTACTTCTCTGTCACTAAGTGAATCAAAATAAACCTCTTATTTTAATTGCACTGCTTCCTTAAATTGCTAATGATCCTACACATAGATTATGGGACATTTTAAAATTGTGTTTTTGTTTATAAAGAGCTGGGTCAGATATCTTACTTATTTTTATATTAGGTCTCAGTCTTTTTGTTATTTATTTCATATGTATGAGTGTTTTGCCCACATATATATATATACATGTGTGTGTGTGTGTACCATGCACATACTAGGTACATACAGAGATCAGAAGAAGGTGTCAGATCCCCTGGAACTGGAATTGTAGATGATTGTGAACTACCATGTGGGTGCTGGGAATTGAACCTAGGTTCTCTGCAAGAGCCACAAATTTTCTAAACTGTGGATCCACTTCTTCAGTCTACCCTTTTCTCTTATAATGATAAGCACACATTCTCATTTTGGCAACTTAATTGTTTATGCTATCACTAATTTCCTTCTAAGGATTACTATTTAAATTTGCATTTTGTGTATGCTTTTTTGATTTATCAAAGTTTAAATTTTGGATGTTGATATTTTTATGATGACTTCATTTGCTTTTATGCCCAAAAACTTGGTTCCTACAGAAAAGTTTTACCTATGTATTATTCTGTTTTACAGAATCATTGGACCGTAGGTGTTTAATATGTTTCCTGTATTACTCACAGAAGTGATTTGTCTATTTAGAAATGGGATGGACTATTTAGAGAACACAGTGAGAAGTGTACTAGTTAACGTTTTAGCAGATGTTTGTCTATGTAATTTCATAAGCAAACATTAATTTAAATGTATGAATTGTTATTTAATTTATTTAAAATGGTATCAGCTCACTTTCTTTCAGTTAATAATAGACCATAAACAATTATCCATCATCCAGTGTCAACAAACATTCATAGCTTCAATCTTTGGTACCCCATCATTTGCAATAATTTTTATTTAACCAGTTCCCCATGCTTGGATTTATTTCATAGTTTACAACTTGTGAACATTATGAGAATGTGAGAATTAATTAGCTACATGTGTATCAATATAATAATAATGGATTTATATTGCATAACCATTTTACAGCACTATTCCAAGAGCTTTTATAAATCCATCTATACCCTTGCAAAAATGAATAAGGCAGGGATTAATATCCCACTTCAAAGAGAAAGCACAGAGGATCAAGAAGCTAGGAACAGGAAGGGCCTAGTTTTTATCACCATGTATTTTCTTCAATACACAACTGATATCTAGTCAGTCGTGAAAAATAAAATATACCCAACATTTAGCTGGGCATAGTGAAGTATGTCTGTAATCCCAACACTGAGGAGATGGGGCCTGAGGATTAAGAGTCAGGGGGCAGCCAGACAAAACAAAGACAAAAGACAAACTGAGGAGGTGGAGAGGAACTCAAGAGTAGACAACTGGTCTACCATGTGCAAGGCCCTGGTTTCCATCTCTTGAACAGACACACATTTGTGTATAGACACAGTCACATATACAAATGCACAATCTTCCCCACTCCCTACTCCCTCCAAAAATGGTGTTCACATAGTCTTGTTCTCAGTCTTACCCAAGACCAGCAGCACAAATATCCTCCCGGGATTATCATAAATGGAATGCCTGGTCCCCACCCCAGATCTTCTGAAGGGAAACTCCAGGGCGGACCTGTTTGTGTTTCCTATCAAGCTCTTCAGTGAGCTGGTATCTGTTTAGGTTTGAGGAAGAGCACACAGTAGAAGTCAGAACGGCTGACAATTGTTGCGGTTTACTGTTAGATTTATGTCTAAGCCCAGGCAGACACCAGTTTCCCACAAAACTGATACCAGCTAAGATGGGGTAGGAGAGCTGTGGGTTAGGTGACTTTACCATTGAATTAAGAAAAGCATTCCCATGACTATGGCTGTGAAAAACAGGGCAGATACGGTCTTCACTATAGGGACTCCATGTGTGTTTATTTTTTCTTTGCAGTGGTGTGAAATGACATACATTCTATATGCATCATACTTGAATTAATTTTTGACTCTCAGGTTAGTGATAGCTGTCAGTCTTTTCTCTTGGGCAGCAGGAATGGCCTCTAAGTCCAGTCTGATCTGTGGTCATGGGAAAGACTGATGCTCCACTCAGGCCTTGTAACTCATCTGGTTTGTTCCACAAGTTAGGTGTATTCCCTGTGTTTTTGAATTCATGCTATTTTCACCTTAGGATGGACTTATTAGGAGATAAAGGTTTTTTTTAAAAAAAAAGATTTGTTAAAATCACACAAAATTGGTTTAAATCAGAAGAGGATTACAAAGATGTATTTTAAAAGAAATGGATATATACTGTAAAGTTTCACGTGCGTACCCCATATCCCAAAGCTCCCTAAATAGCAAATACAAATACACTGTGAGCACACCTCACCCGGACACTGCTCTAATGAAACCCTTGTTCCTTTAGGTGTCCGAGTTACGACAACAGCTTCGAATACGAGGCTTGCCAGTGTCAGGCACCAAGACGGCACTGGTGGACAGGCTTCGACCCTTCCAGGATTGTGCTGGCAACCCTGTGCCCAACTTCGGGGACATCACGACTGTCACCTTTCCTGTCACACCCAACGCCTTGCCCAATTATCAGTCCTCCCCATCAGGCTTCTACCACTTCGGCAGCACGAGCTCCAGCCCACCCATCTCCCCTGCTTCATCTGACCTGTCAGCCGCAGGGTCCCTGCCAGACACCTTCACTGATGCGTCACCTGGTTTCGGCCTGCATGCGTCCCCGGTGCCCGCCTGCACCGACGAGAGCCTGTTGAGCAGCCTAAATGGGGGTTCCGGCCCCTCGGAGCCCGATGGGCTGGACTCGGAGAAGGACAAGATGCTGGTAGAGAAGCAAAAGGTGATCAACCAGCTCACCTGGAAGCTGCGGCAGGAGCAGCGGCAGGTGGAGGAGCTGAGGATGCAGCTACAGAAGCAGAAGAGCAGCTGCAGCGACCAAAAGCCACTGCCCTTCCTGGCCGCCACCATCAAGCAAGAAGATGTCTCTAGCTGTCCCTTTGCAGCCCAACAAGTGTCCGGGAAGGGACAGGGCCACAGCTCTGACAGTCCCCCTCAGGCCTGCGAGGCTGCTCAGCTGCTGCCCCACTGTGTGGAGTCCTCAGGTCAAACCCATGTACTCTCGTCCACGTTTCTCAGCCCCCAGTGCTCCCCTCAGCACTCGCCCCTGGGGACCCTGAAGAGCCCCCAGCACATCAGCCTGCCCCCCTCACCCAACAACCCTTACTTTCTGCCCGCCTCCTCTGGGTCGCAGAGAGAGAGCCATGTGGTCTCCTCACCTAGCAACAGCCAAGGGTGCCCACAGGTAAGCAAGCATGTTTGACCTTGCCACAGGGTGTCTCAGGAGGTGGAAGAGGGACTCCCACCACTAGAGAGCTGGGAAAGGCTTCCTGGCAGCGAGGCAGCACCTCACTGACTCTACCGTCCTTGAGCCTTCACAACCAGTCTTTGCAACATGGGTTGGCAAACTTGTTCTACAAAGGTTTAGAAGGCAAACGTCTGGAAATCATAGCTTCTAGGACAAACTCCTCAGATTTGCCCTTGTAGCAAATAAGCATCCACAGACAATTTGGAATAAAGCAAACATTTCCAATATAAAGTTATCTACAAAATCAGGCCCCAAGCAACATTGAGCTCGTGGTCTATTATTTGCTGATGAATGTTCTCAAAAATGCTCAAAAGTTAATATCAACCCTTATGGTAGCCCAAATCGTTTTATCAAGAGAGTCAAAAGGAAGTTGGGCATGGTGGTACCTGCCTGGAATTCCATCACTCTGGAAGCTGAGGCAGGGGATTGCTGTGAGTTTGAGGCTATCTTAGGCTACATCCTAAGACCACATTTTGGGGCATGGGGTGGGGTGGGGGAGACAGAAAGACAAGCTGTATGTAAGAAAGCACTTGCCCTTCTCTTACATTCTCATCAAATATTTATTGAGACCTACCATGTGCCGCACTCTACCACTAGAGAACAACTTCTACTCCTGTGGGAAGACAGGTTATGGGCAGTGAGGAGAAAGATGGTCCATCTTATAGAGAAAGTAGAGAAGGGCTGGGTTGTGTGAGAAGCCTGGAAGTTTGCAATCTCCACTAAAGGGGTCAGACGTGTTGCAGAGGAACCTTGAAAGAGGTACAGGAGAGAACACTGTTAAGATTTGGGATGAAGGGATGGAAGAAGCATCAGGTGAAAGTTCCCTGGGATTCAAACCTAAGTAGAATGCCGAAGGATCAGAAAGAAGGCCAGCGTGTGTCTGGGACAGAATAAGGAAAGAGCTATAGAAGAATGGGAATGACAGCTCAAAGACTACACCCAACGTGATTAGCAAAGACTTTCCTTGTGTCCATGAAACAAACGGATTATTAGGAAAGCGTATAGAAGACTATTTGAAGAAAAAAATCACATTGTCAAAAGATTATAAAATCTAAGACAATGGCCCACATTGGGTACCTGTCAATTAAAGTATTAAAAGGCATGAACAGAAGCCATCTTGCCCACTGTCACCACACCCATGTGGCTCCAGTTCAGTGCTTTTGTTTGCCATTGAGAAAAAATGAGATCTGGGAAGATGGAGCTCACTGCCTAGAATGGCAGCATTAGTTGATTTTAAAGTTCACAATGAAATACCGCTACCCTGAGGGTGTGCAGCATGACTAGAGTTAATGAGAGTGAAGTTCACAAGCTTACCTGAACAGGACATTAGCATCAGTGGTACCCACTCCTGAAAGAGCATGCTGGGATGGCTAATCAGCACCATTTCTAAACATCCATTGTGTGCCCAGTGCCCTAGGCAACAAAGGTAGAAATAGCCCTTGGGCCACGGCTTGAGCCATGGTTTTCCATTTTAAGGATATCAGTGCTATTGGGGAGGAATAAGATGGCACAATAATTTGTTGTTTACAGAGACTATAGGACAGTAGCAATTTCATGCAGAACAGATAGCAAGACTGATCTATGGCATTAAATCACGTGGTACAGAATGGGTGGGTAGGTGTAAAGTGCTGGTAGAGTCCTGGAAGGTTTTGTGACTGACCAGTTTGCACTTCACCGGTAGCTCTAAAAAGGAGAAGGCTAGGTCAGGAGTTCAGTAGACTTGTCTTTTGTCCGTGAAGATGAAGAAGTTTTGGAAAGTGTAAATAGAAAACAGATACTCCGTGTGAATAAGATAGGTAGGTAAAATGTTTAAGGCATGGTTCCAGGAAAATTTAGGTTTGTAGAACTAGGTAATGCCTTTGGTCATAGAGAGTCTTGAACTCTTACACAGGTGAGGTGCGTGGAGTCTATGCTATGGATATGTGAGAGCTAGCGGGAGTTTGTAATCCATAGGAGACACATGCAAAACCAGGTTTTAGATATAGTCATCTGCTAATAGAATCCTCGAAGCTTTGTAAGTATCAGAAACCTGTGGGCAAAAGATAGGGGTGAGAAGGGTCAGCTAAAGCCACTCTCAAGTATGCTGATGGTTCTTTAATTTGTCGCATGTGTCTTTCTACAGACCTCAGGGGCACACGAAGGCCATCCTCCTAGCTTCTCCCCACCATCCTCCAGCCTCCATCAGCCTTTCTCTGGCACCCAAGCAGACAGCAGTCACAGTGCTGGGCTCAACCCTTGTCCCAAAAGCCCTGTTATCCATCCAAAGGTCAGTACCAGAGAATCTGGCAACAAACCAGTTTCGGGGAGGGTGGAATTGAAATGGGAGCACGGTAGAGAATAATGTTGGAGACAGAGATGGGTACATAACAGATTAATGTTTAAAAAAATGGAAAAGTGGTGTCCAGAGCCAAGTCTCTGTAGAGAAGATAAGAGATGGTGCTTGGAAGCTGGTAAAAGGAATGGGGATATAAAGAGTCAGGATGTGGGGAGTTCCCAGAGCAAAGAGAGTGATGGAACAACTTGGACAAAAGGTGGACATGCCATAACTGAGCCCCAGGCCTCATGTCAGCAAAGGGAAAGAAACCCTCACAGGCTAGGCACCTTTAGAAAACCACACTAACAGTACCTGTGTGAAAATGGCCCAGTTTGGAATTAATTGTTCTGAAAATACCTGGATTCAAGAACTTCTTTGTATTGGTTTGAGCTCATGTCCAGTAGCAAATGATGCAGCTGATAGGTATGGGGGCACACACCTTTCATCCCAGCACTCAGGAGGCAGAGGCAGATGTGTCTCTGTAGGGGTCTAAGGCCAGTTTGATCTACATAGTGAGTTCTAGGATATCCAGGATTACACTGTGAGACCCTGGAGGGTGGGGAAGGAAGGAAAAGATAAAAGAAAAAGGAAAAAGAGAAAAAGAAAAGAAGAGGGTACACTTTAGGGGTGGAAATCAATCAGTGAGTTTCACGCTAAGATTCCATTAACAAATCCACAATGGCACAAACTGGTGTTAACCTATTAGCGCTGTTTGCTTTCTCCTCATCTCCGGCTTTCATTATTACTACTTGGCAAGTTTTTTCAATGTAGCCTGTGTTTTCTAGAATACAGGCATTGTCCCTTGAGACGTACTGAATGTTGTTCTCTGGATTGTATCCACTTGCAGATGACTGGCTTGCAATCTTCTGACAAGGTGGGGCCAAAGTTTTCAATTCCATCCCCAACTTTTTCCAAGTCAAGTTCAGTGGTTTCCGAGATAACCCAGCCCCCATCCTATGAAGATGCAGTAAAGCAGGTAACCGCATGGTTAGCTCTATATGGTTCAATAAATGGATTCAGTAAGCAGAACTTTGCAGTATTAAGCTCTGTATGTTTGGTGGATTCTGATATTGAGTGGGCTTGGTACCTACCTAATAGAGTGAACAAAGTGTGTTCATATGACCTGAAGACAGGGTTGTACAGTTGGTTCCAAGTCAGGATAGCTCTGTTGATGACTTTTCTACTTTATGGCATTATAAAATGCTGTGCATTCAATCCACTGGCATTTTGAATTTGGGTTTTATTGCAAGCTGGTAGCTTGTGGTACAGTGTTCTGCATGCTGGGCAGCCAAGGTGAGCCACAGTTCCTAATCAACTACCCAAACACAAGAGAAACCAGGTTCTCTACAGCATGCTGTGTTACTGAGCTAGGGTGTGTAGTGGACTGTGTGAGCGCAATGCATTTTGGTCTATGATGATATCAGTTTATAACTTTACCTGTGCATTACCTTTTGGTAAACTGAGGGACATTTGTAATATCTGAGTATTCAGAGAGAGCAGGCTGAGCAGGCATTCACAAGGCCTGGCCTTACTGCCAACTCTATCACCTGCCACTGTCACTGAGGTTGGATACACATTCAACTTCTCTTCAAGAAAATAAAAGTATTCACTCTGTAAGGATTACTGATAATATTGTACTTACCTCATTATTTGGTAACATTTGGTGCTCAAATATGAGAGCAATTGTCAAGACTACATTTTCCTTATTTCTTAGCTTTAAAACTCAATGACCTTGAAACAGTATTGATGGCTGTTGAACCTAAGTAATAGATACAGGGAGATTCATTGACTCCAACACTTATATTTATGTTTTGAAAATACTTCAGAATTTAAAAAGTAAGAAAAAGAAAAACATGGGTGATTTTAGTCATCCTAGCAGCCGTGACTTGAACACACTAGGGAAACAAGTCCTGAAAGTCTCTACACACACCCCTTGAACTTGTGTGATGTTAAATCCATCTAGATGGAAGGGTTGTCTGTCTTGTCGTGAGCCACCTTCTAGCCATTTCACAGGTCCTCTGCCTCTCCAGCATTTGCATGGGTGTGTCAAGAGTCAAGTCTCACGTGCTGTGTTAGGCATGTCACAGCTCCATCTGTATGGAGCATACACCCCTTCTTCTTGTCACGGGTCCCAAAGCCACACAACACAGTAGATATTTTCACAGCATTTGTACTGTATTAGGCAGCACACTCCAGAGATGACTTGCAAGGCAGGGAGACAGGTTCTATGCAAATACTAAACCGTTTTATAGAATAGACTGAAGCACCTGAAGATTTTGGAACCCAAGGGTGAGTGCTCCTAGAAATTATCCTCCTAGGATACTGAAGAATGTGTAGTTCAAGTAGTTTCAATTTAATTATGATATCAAATAATCATATCTATGTACCCAACCCAGAACAGAGAATTGATGTCAGGTGCTGCCTGCTGTCCGGTCTCCTGAAATCAAAACCAAGGCAGTAAGGTTTCCTTTGCTATCCAAAGTTGTCATGCTATAGGCTTTCCCATTTCTGAAAACTTCAGAAGTTAGACTGTGTTTAACCATTCAGATGAGCAGAGACAAGGGCAGACTCACAGGCTCTGCAAGATGAACCAAGAAAATTGAAGCCGACATCCTGGGCCACGTCCATAGCAGCCAAACAGAGGTGGACACAAGTAGATTCCAAAGTGAGAAAGGGATGTGTATTAAGATGCCTCCTTCTGGGATGGACGCTCCCTTGCGAGGCTAGGCTCACTCTCCCATCTCCCTCATTCTTGTTTGTTATGTTCGATTATCTAGTTCAGTGTATTATCTGAGTATGATTTACACTAAGATTTTTGATCAAAATGAACCAAAGCCCTTTAGTAGGTCTAACTAAGCTCTTAACAATATTATTCACTTCCACCAGAAGTAGAAATAGCCCAAGTGCCCATCAGCAGGCAAATGAAAAACAAATTGTGGTAGAGTCACACTACAGAGCACCATTCGGTCCAAGACCAAAAGTAGTCAAATTCGCGGAGGCAGGAAGGAGAATAGTGCCTATTGGCATTGGCAAAGGGTTATTGGGAGGTGTTGCTTAATGTGTAAAGAGTTTTAGTTTTGTAGATTAAAAGAGTTATGTGGGTACATAGTGTTGATGAAAAAGTGAATGTACAGTTAAAATAACAAAGCTTATAAGTTTTATGTTATGCTCAATTTTACTATGCGTTTTTGAATCCTTAAGTAAGCCTAGCCCAATGCCCTACAGCTCTGTTTCTACTGTCTCCATACCGACATGACCACTTTCTAACCTCTCTGCTCTCTTTTTGGCTAATTTGAAACAGCAAATGACTCGGAGTCAGCAGATGGATGAACTCCTGGATGTCCTCATTGAAAGCGGAGGTAAGATTGCCTTGCCCACTGTCCATCAGGGCCCCTTCCTTCCTGTGGACTCTCTAAGACATGGCCTCTTAGTACCACAGTCAGGGACACACTAAGTCAGGTACACCAGGCGGTCTGCTGGTAATGTCCCTTCATCTGAGCTTCAGAGAAGAGAACCCCAGTGGATGGTTTCTCACCACCTTTATCCTGGGGATGCTCTGCAAGTCACCTTTCAGCCCATCCCTGTCGCTGGAAGTGTGGTTTGTTATTCCACCACTTTTCTGCAGGTCTAGTCCCTGTCTTCTTGATTACAAGAAGACAGAAATAACTATGGAAACAGTGAAAGCTTTGACTCACTACTCAGGCTGAAATTCAGCCAGCTATTGCGCACTGGATGCCCCCTTCGTGCTTAAATGTTACTCCACCTAGCAATAAAAGTAAACAGAGTGTTCCTTAACTCATTCATTCATTTATTTAAGGAATATCACAGAATGTATGCCTAGAACTTGAAAACACACAAAGGAATCAGAGATCTGTGTGTGTGAAGGTCAGACAAGAACATGGGGCTGAACTCTTTCTTAATCAACAGCACTTGAAGTTTAACAGGAGACAGTCAATGACTCAGAGATAGAATGCCAGACACAATGCTAAACTCAGATCTCCACCAGACAATTCTGTGGAATGCAGTCTGGTAAGGGAGATGGACAGTGAGCAAGAGAACCAGTGTTTCTTGTCATAACAAGGAGGATAGGCGAGAAGAGCACAGGTGTGTGTTTGTATTGCAGTTTCGTGATGGAGGATGACTCCTCTACCAGGTGCTCCTTCTTTTTCCTGAAGTGTGTGGCTAGGAGGCAGAGTAGTGAGGACACAGAAGGGACTGTGGGAGAGTCTAGGAAAGGATAGCCATGGGTAGTCATGAATGAGATGTGTTTTAGAGAGAAATGCAAGATCATAAGGCAGAATTAAGTGCAAGTGGAAGGTTTGATACCATCAACTAAAAGTAAAGCCAGCCAGCTCAGTGGAATCATTGTTCTCATCCTACATCCAGGTGACTTGGAGCAGGCTAAGAGAAACTGCATGGGGACTTATCAAGGTGGAGGATTTTGCTAAGCTGGGAGAGAAAGGTGAAAAGGTGGGAATGATTGTTAACAGTCCCCAACAAGCAGGCCCCTTTGTGTTACACAGTGGGCCATAGAAAATTATCCAAACAAGGAAAGAAGTGATGTGGGAGTTACTGACATGCAATGATCGATAGCACACCAGTAGAGTAAGTACCTAAGAATGTCTTAGAAATAACTGACCCAGAGTACTTCATAAATGAGCTAGAGACAGGGAAGGATAAGAACAGAGAGTGAGAGATCCTGCTTAAGATAGAGTTCTTGGAAGGATGGGCTACGCAAGGACAAGGCTCAAGGTATGCACCAGAGTGGGGAGGCTGTCATCACTGGAGTGGACAGGAAGGATAAAGAACTGAGAGGCCAGCATGAGCAGTGTGTGACTTCTATGAATAAACAGTCTTTGAAATAAGAAACACTGACCTGGCAAAATGGCTGCGAACTAGGGGATGGTTCCCAAAAGATGAAGAGATGTGTTCCGCAGGTCTAAACTAGGGAAATGGGCTGCCCTAAAAACCACTGAGGAGTGGTAAGAAGTGGGGGCATCAACATATAAATAGCTGTGGGACAACACTCATCCCTTCTTTGCTGTCCAACAGAGAGTATGACAGAGATACAATGTCCTCCAATACAGCTAGTGGTAGCAAAGGGGGCCAAGTAGCCAGCAGAAAAGAGTGGAAGTTCCAAGGCAGGGGTATTTGGGACACTTTAAAAAAGAAGAAATGGAGAGACAACAGAGGTAGGGGTGAGCCCAGGGCTAAGTGCTGAGCAGAAAAGCATGGCCATCTTCTGGGCTTTCCACAGAACATCTCATTTATCCCAAAGACTCATCATGTGGCCTGGCCAATTTGAGGAGCTGTAACAAGTCACGCTGTGTTTTACCAACAGAAATGCCTGCTGATGCCAGGGAAGATCATTCTTGTCTTCAAAAAGTCCCGAAGATACCGGGGTCCTCCTGCAGCCCTACCACCATCCTCCCCAAGTCCTCAGCTCCCTTTGAACAGGCGTCTTCAGGAGGTCAGATCTCCTTTGACCATTATGCCACCGACAGCGATGAACACCTAGAAGTCTTACTGAATTCTCACAGCCCCATGGGAAAAGTGAGCGACGTCACCCTCCTCAAGATCGGAAACGAGGAGACTCCTTTTGAGGGAATCATGGATGGCTTCCCAGGGAAGGCTGCCGAAGACCTCTTCAGCGCTCATGAGCTCTTGCCTGGGCCCCTCTCCCCGATGCATCCGCAGTTATCACCCTCATCAGTGGACAGCAGTGGCCTGCAGCTGAGTTTCACAGAATCTCCCTGGGAAACAATGGAATGGCTGGATCTTACTCCACCAAACTCCACACCAGGCTTCAGCAACCTCACCACCAGTGGCCCCAGCATATTCAACATCGATTTCCTGGATGTCACAGATCTCAATTTGAATTCCCCCATGGACCTCCACTTACAGCAGTGGTAAACGCTTGAGGAACAAGGGCTAAGGAAGCTTGATAGAAATTCCATGGGGAAAGCACACAACCAGAAACACTTGTGTGATCCAAAAGATGAAGGGGAAAAAATGGGGAGAGGGGAAAAAAACAGCAATGGAGGTTTTTGTGACAAAAAAACAAAAAGAACAAATAGGAGGCAGTCATTAAGATATATCTAATGTAATTCCTACCAGCATTCAGTAACTGTTGAAAATTTCAGCAATGCACTCAAAACTGTGCTTTCTCAGATTAACAATGCCAAAAATGTCTTTCACTGCCTTTTCTCATACCAGAATTTTTCTAGCCCACAGTTTGTCCCAGGCGTTACTGGAACATAAGTTCACACAACAGTTTGTCTCAGGCATTATTGAGGCATAAGCTCACACTGTTGGCTTTTGTTATGAATTTACTAAACATTCAGTGTAAGGAAAACACATCCTCCAGAGAGGGCAGGGAAGCCAGTTCCTCAGAGGTTCTGGAAGCCATGCCATGGTGGAGGCAACTTCCTACTTGTCCAACGTCTACCTGTCAGAAGAGCAGGGCCTATTTCAGCTGATAGAGTCCTTAAGGCAAAAGAGAAGGACAAAACCAATCCATTCCAAAAAAAAAAGCAAAAGCAACTCAGTGCCCCTCAAGGCCCAAATTGTCCCACTGGACTGGTGATCACTGACAACACCTAACTACCATTCCCCAGAGAATCCATTCAGAACATGTCACTTTTTAACCAGTAATCCAATTGTTCCTGCCATCTCTATGATCGTCAGCAATGTATAGAAGGTGAGAAGCTTGAATCAAAAGAACTTCATGCTGTGGCTCTCAAATATAACTACCTCTAGTTCCAAAGACTAGAAGTAAAACCATCAGAAAGGCAACTGGAGGCCCAGAAATTCACACTGGGGCAAGTTAGAATTGGAAAACAGTGTCATTTCACATTCCAGGAAAGAAACACCATGGATTGTTATTATAGGACTAATAAGCAGGGCCAACTCCTCTCCCTCCTTTTTTTTCCTTATTATGGACAGAGGAAGCCTCAATTCATCATCTTCTCACTACTTTTCTTTCAAGGTATCGATCTTTAACTGTTCTTTTGGAGCTGATAATCTCCATCTATCTATCTATCTATCTATC